>JAMJFZ010002509.1:400000-447500 GCA_026225945.1 Cricetomys ansorgei
GCACACACACATGCACACGCACATACACGCACACACATACACACACATGCACACACACATGCACACACACATACACACACATACACACACACACGCACACACATACACACACATGCACACACACATGCACACACACATGCACACGCACATACACGCACACACATACACACACATGCACACACACATGCACACCCACATACACACACACATACACTCACACACACACGCACACACATACACACACATGCACACGCACATACACGCACACACATACACACACATGCACACGCACATACACGCACACACATACACACACGCACACACACATGGGGGGTGGTTCCTGTGTAGAAATCTCAAACCCACTGCAGATGCATTGTGAAACGCCAGGACTGGGAAATCATCAGCTCAGAATCGTTGACAATGAGACGCTGCCTGGTGGTGTGTATGCAGTCCACAGGCTAAACCCAAAAGGACACTCTGCAGACCTCGGCTCAACACTTGACCACAAGCTCCAACAGGCCAGCACTGTTTGATTTAGGGTCCCACACTTGACTGGAATTCCTTACATGCCTAAGGACACCTGCTTTGCGGTGGGACTGATGTGTGTTCGCACCCCGGCCTCAACATGCTGTGGCCTGTAACAACACTGCAAGCCACTACAAGCCTCTGCACCCCTTGAGAAATGAGGTTCTGAGTGCCTGCGGCCAGGAATTTGCAATGAGATTCTGTCACTGTCCTGGCAGCATCATAGCTGGTGTTGGAATTCCCAACCAAGGAGGAAGAATGTGTCCAATAGGAATCCAAGTTCCCTTTTACTAGGGGCTGAAATGGCTGAAACTAGATAAGAGGCGTTTGGGAAAAGCGGTTTAGATGTAGAGTCCATAGTAAGACACCCCATCTCCACACCAGGGGAGAAGAGGGTATAAGGGAGCCCTGTATGGGGCCTTAATCTGAAGGGCACTATCCGTCCCTTCCTGTAATGGTTCTATTTTGTCCCAGGCTCAGATCAATATTAGAAATCTCTCTCTCTCTCTCTCTCTCTCTCTCTCTCTCTCTCTCTCTATGGGAGACAGGATATAAAGTGGCCTATTCCGCCCCCTCACCAGCACACCAGTGCTTCACGAAGGCCAGCCTACGGCTTGACTGTGTCCCACCACACCTGTTAGGGCTTTGTAGAATATGACAGGTCTGTGCTGAGCCCTCCGCGCTGAGCCTCTCTGAGTTCTCTCTGGAACCCTTGGAGACCGCTACTGGTTTTTATCACCATTTACACCCAAGAAAAGCAAAGCTCTAAGAAGATTAAATCATTTACTCCAGCAGGTGCTGCCAGAGCTTGGCTTCTGGCTAATGAGCAAATCTTAAAAACCATGTTTAAAATGGATGTCTACTTAAGTTGGTCGCGGAGAGGAAGCTCGGATTGCCTGGCATGCGGTGTGTGGGGGCTAAGGACGAATGGAGCATGGATGGAGCCCAAAGCTCTGCCAGCTTTTCCCTTCACTTGTGTTAGTCACAAATAAGAAATGAAGATTCAAGGTTTCCCGTTGTCTTAATTATATGCCTCTATGCTGCAAACAACGAACTCGGCGTGAATAATAGGAGCTACTAAGGACCTCCCAAACGCGGGGTCTGTTTAGGAGAGGTGATAAGGAGGGGGGAGGGGGGGCGCAGCCCTTGATTGGCGTGTGAATCTTTCCCTTGTTAATGAAGTAAAGGAAACATTTTCGCCGTTATGAAAGCCAGCTGCAGAGATGAAAAGCTGTTCTTGTTCCTCACCTCGGGTCTGCAAAAGAAGCATCCATTCAGCAGGTTAGCCGGGAAGCGATAAGGCACCATCAGGAGCAGTGCCTGGCGCTGTCTCCACAGAGAGGACTAACGGGAAATGGTCCTATTTTTAAAGGTCTTTTCTGCTCCTTATATGATGTGGGCACTCTTCCTAAATCATCTTTGAATCAGAATGGAAATTCTTTTCCACTCACTTGGCTGGAGTATTAGAAAAAAAAATTCTTTGGAAAATGTTTAATAAATGCCTTGAGCTCTATGTAAATAGGAAAAATGTAGTTATTGGTGAAAAGAATATCAAAGAAGAACTTAATATAATTCAACTTCTGCTATGTTGGGAAGCAAATGGACTCATTGCAAAGTACAAAAAGAAAGATGGCCTTATTTCATCGACTGGAGTGCTCGGCGGCTGCAACATAGTAGGTGTTT
The DNA here is from genome assembly GCA_026225945.1 of Cricetomys ansorgei. Taxonomy (NCBI): domain Eukaryota; kingdom Metazoa; phylum Chordata; class Mammalia; order Rodentia; family Nesomyidae; genus Cricetomys; species Cricetomys ansorgei. The sequence continues at coordinate 402,209 of JAMJFZ010002509.1, forward strand.
AAGAATCTCCTGCATGGACTGAGGAATTAAAAAGCATATGAATATGGAACCTCATTAAAAACAAATGAGAACACAGCACATACAGGGTGCCACTTGACTTACCATTATAATTTAGTCTTTATTGCCATCCAAAGAGATCGTTGTTTAATATGTGAAGAACATTAAACTTAGAAATGAAAGATGAAAACTGGAAACAGCCAGTCTAGGTCTTGAGCCCCTGTCTGTGGTCAAGTAGCTAACACCATTTCCATTAGATTAAAAACCACGTTGCCTGGTATGTATGGTGTCTAAAGCCCTGGGTTGGATCCCCGGCACACATGCATGTGGAGGGTGGGTAGCATCACTTGGGAGGCAGAAGAATTGCAGTTTCAAGGCCATCCTGGATATAAAGCAAGTTCAAAACCAGCCTGGGATACATGAGATCCTGTCTTAAAAGAAAACAAAACCCAGTATCACTCACTCCCTTAGACAAATAAAATAAACTACAGAAAAGAAATGTGCCCAAGCAGACATGAGCCATGGGGAGGAACTACAGCGGAGAGTGCGTGTGTTCAAGGGACTGCTTGGGTTATCTAGGTGTGACTGGGTGAGAGAGCTAAATAAGCATTTGAGGGACTCCAGGGTGGGGCACATACCCTTCCCAAAGGTACTACGAAGCCATGACTTCATTTAATATTGAGGTCACTTTTGACCCTGACATGAAGAATTCAGAGGCACCCTTTTCGTTAGCCCAGCTAAAGAACTCAAAGTTCTTTATTTGAATGCTCCATTCTACCACAGACACAAGATATTTGCGTGTCTAGCAGAACTTATTGATGATTGGAAGCAGGCATGCTAGGGAGTTTATGTGATAGACCACACAGAAGCCAGTCACAGATGTAACATGAAGCATGTCTGTCTTCAAATCTGTCACTCTCCCAGAAATTTCTACCTCACCAGAGTGTGGAGCTGTTGATTCGAGTTCAAACAGCAGTCTACTCTTTAGCTAATTAAATCACCGGTTCTAGTACTGGAGCCCTGAAGCTTTTCAGCCTCCATACAATCTGGTCTTAAGCCTCCGAGACTCACTGCTGACTGAGCCATTCTGACTAAGTCCTTCTGAACTCTGACTCTTCTGGTTCAACTCAACTCACTCACTGTTCTGGCTCAAACTCTCCTCCAAGCTGCTGGTTCGAAGACTCTTTGACTGCCTCAAACTCAACTGCTCTGCTTGACTTCAGACTGACTCACTCTTCCCATCTGATGCTGACTCCTGCCAAGCTGCCTCTATGTCTGCCTCAGGCTCTCACTACCCCATACTGCCTCAGTAACTGACTCACTGCAACTGAATGCTTTGAGCTGGGAGCCCGCTTTTATATCCTGAGAGTTGTCCTCACTCTGCCTCACTCTGCTAGCTCTTCCTCTGATCTGTCATTTTGCTTGTCCTTCACTCCGACTCATCTCGGATATCACTTCCTGTGTGACACTGACTCTTGAGCTCTGCTTCCTGTCTGCTTCTGCACTGTTTCTATTTTAGGGATTAAAGACGTGCTACCGCTGTCTTCTGAAAACTTGGATTAAAGGTGAGTACCAGCATTCTTTCTACCCTAGAACAGCCATGCTTCTGGATTAAAGGATTAACTACCCCTCTACACTAGGGTTTTCTAATGTGCCTTCCTCATGACACTGGGCTTATTGTCCTCTTTCTGTCTATTACATCCTTTCCTTCCTTTCAATTTCTACTCTCAAAGTCAACTTTCCAACCTCAACTTCACTCTTCCATAAAACAATCCAGCCCTTGCTTTAATATGGCCCCATCCTTGCAATATGAAGCACAGAACTTCTATGTGAAAACCCATTGATAGAGACATTGTTGACTAAAAAATCTTTTCCTGCAAAGGAGTCTAAAACTAATTTGTCAAAAGCCTCTCAACAATGTTTTTCTCCTTATTTGTTCATGGGGACAATAGTAATCTGCACAGGAGGGCCGATTGCCTGCCAACAGCTATCAGCTTACTCATGGTTTCCTTTTATTCTCCAAACCTAGAGATATCTGTCACTCCAGCTATTAGGGCAAACTCTGCAAATTAGAAAGCTTTCTAACAATTGTGGTGTCCTTTCTCCTTTTGGATACAAAGGATTTTCTTCATATTGAAAATGGCAACGAAAACAGATGGCACACACACTCATGATCATACACACACACACACACACACACACATACATACACACACATACACACACACACACACACATACATACACACACACATACACACACACACATACATACACACACATACACACACACATACACACACATACACACACATACACACACATACACACACATACATACACACACATGATCACACACACACATACACACACACATACACACACACACTCATGATCACACACACACATACACACATGCACACACACATACACACACATACACACATACACACACATACACACATACACACACACACATACACACTCATGATCACACACACACTCATGATCACACACACACATACACACATGCACACACACACTCATGATCACACACACACACATACACACACATACACACTCATGATCACACACACATACACACTCATGATCACACACACACACACATACACACACACACACACTACTTAGGCTTCAATCATGGACAGAAAATACACATCTTTTAAAACTGCCTTAGGGTTTACTAAAAAGTTCCGTACACAAGGCAGTCTTGCATGTGTGAACCTCAGGGAACCAGGCTTCGAGTTGTGAGTTTTCTGTCATTAAAGTTGCTGGAAACTCAGGTGGTCAGCCTGCATCTCTCTGCAGCTCTCCTCGGGACCCACTGCCCGGGACATCTTCTCTGCTCCTTGCTATTTTTTCTGGTCTGGCAGAGGAACTGTATTTAAAGCCCTTGTTTCCTGAGACAGTTAGGTATCAAGATCAATTTTGCAATTTACTCCCAGAAAGATCAGAGCTTAAGTGCAGGTTGAGCAACCCCATAGCTATCTTAGCATTTGACAAAAAGGAAGAAACCCAAAAATAGAAAATGTGAGAAGCACAGGAAAATAGTTTGATGTAAACTCCAAATCCAACTTTAGTACAACTGGCCCTACAGAATGTGGTTTGGACAGACTTGGGGTTATCAAAAGGCATCAACATGCCACCCTCTGTACTAAAGACCCAGTCCATCCACCCACCCTGCCATTAAGGTCTTTGCAACTGCATATGTATGAGACAAACAGTATTTTACATTTAGTGAGTAAGAGCTTTATCTATTTTTCTAGCAATGAGAGATTTCTTGACTTCTCACTGTGGAAAATCAGATAGTCAGTGCACACCCAACCAGAGCGCTCAACTTGTTTTATGCCCCTTGTCTGTTGGCCTTACCTTTGACCTGAAAGGCTCTCAGACTTTACATGGAGTCCTCAAGGTGGCTTAAATCTCTGAGCTCACTCATTGGGATAATATTTAATAGTATAATCATAAATATACAGCAGACATGTATAACAAATTAACAAGCATAAAGCCACTGAGCAGTCACGTTACAAGCACGGTGGCTGGACTCACTTAAGGGAATGTGCACCAATTCTTTATGTCATGCAAAAGTCAAGTGGCTTCTATTTTCCGAAGCCTCAGTTAGAACTTCCACAATGGCGGGTTTTGGTTGATACCACTGTAACTTTTCCTTTTAGCATTCCATTTTTCTTGGAGCTATTTATTGTCTTTGCTTTTATCATTTGAAGAGATATATTTTCTGTTTTTTTCATTTTTGTTTAAAATATTCAACCTATGGATTTTCACATTTTTTTTATTTCTCTCAGAGATATTTTTCTTAAATATACCCAGCCCATTGTCATCCTGAGACATTCTTGCGCATCTAGTTTAATTTAAGGGTCTTTGATCCCACAATTAAATAGATTTATTTAGTTTTCTCAAATAATTTTTTCTTTAGGGAGTATAGACGTAATAAACTTTCTGAGAGTATCTTTTTCTTACCTGTGTATTTAGTCAGTAACCTGACCAGGCATAGAAGTCAATGTCTAAAATAATTTTCCCTTGGAAGTTTGGAGCCATGGATACGTTATTTCCAGCCTCTGGGTCTTATGAGAAAGTTACAAGTGATCTGGATTTTATTTCTTGTTACTAATCTCTTTTCTGGAAGATTTTCTGTCTTCCTTTATTCTTCTCCTTTGGGGTTCTAATATTTTATTTACACTTAAATTCTTTAAGCCTTTACAATTTGAAACTCACTGTTTTCAGGCTTAGGAAATATTGTATTTTTACATTTATTATTTGTCCCTTTTGGTTTCTTGTTTCTCTTTCCAGGAAATATTTTCTAAATGTGTTTTTCTCACTAAACTCAATGTCTTTGTGTCTTAAATTCTTAATTTTCTGTGTCTTCTTCCCTTTCTATCTAGCAGGCTGTCTGGACTTTAACATTTATCTTACATACCAATTGCTTTCTATGCCTATTGTGCACGGATTGATATGAATGCAAACCAATTTCTAAGGAATCTTTTCTGTTTTCCATGCCCCTCACTCTTGTTCAGTAGATGCGTAATGTCTCAGGATAGTCATCCCATCCCTAAACTCTCTTTAGAGTATTAAATCACCTATTTCTTCCAGATAACTAGTCTGCTTATTACTTTCCCCTAAGATATTTAATAATTCTTGGTGGATCTGTTTATATTCGCAGATAACAGGGAGGTTCATTCGTGTGGACGGTCAGGGAAGATGACTTCTATCATGTGTTTCTCCAATAAATATCTCCCTTGTCTTGGTTTCCTAAGGCTGCTGTGACAAAAGCGTTACAAACTGACTGGCTTAAGTAGCAGGGATTCATTCTCTCACAGCTCAGGACTCCGGAGTCCAAAATTAAGACATTATGTAAGCTTGGTCCCCGTGAGGGCTACGAGGAAGCATTTGTTCCAGGCTGCCCTCGGAGCCTCCCACGAGTCGGGCACTCCTTGGCACGCAGCCCTCTGCATTTTCCTGTACGTTTCCTGTCTTCTACCTATCGACATCCAAATTTCCCATCTTCCTAAGGATATCCATCGTATTAGATTGAGGGCCACTGTGGCGTGTTCATTCGACTTAATTATCTGCAGAATTCCTATTTCCAAGATTACATGAAGACACTAGTTGGACATTACCATGAGAAGGAGGGGAGAAGTTACCCACCTAACCTACAACACCTCTCACAGGGTACAGCAATGACGGGGTAGTTTAATTCATTTTAAGGTCAAAGTGTATTTAAAGGAAATAAACTTGAACTTTGCTAGATGTGCCTCCTCTAAAAGCAAAGCCTGTGTGGTTCTACCTGCCGGGTGTGTGCCCTTTTCCTTTACTGGGCTACCTGAGTCCTGACTGCCCCTCTGGGGTCCAGAATGTAAGCCCCGAGCTGAGGTTTGTGGTCTACACTCAGAAGCTGTAGGCTAGTCTACATGCCCAGATCATTACTGAAGTCTGCTAACTAGAGAGGCAATGGGGGAAGATGAGAGTTGCCATTTGAATGAAAAAATACTCTAGGAAAGACGTGAGAAAGCACAGACGTGACCCACAGTGTGGGCCAACCCCAGCTTGCAAAAGTATTAGCTAAAAATCTATACAGTTCCACCAAGGTTAAGTTCATTCAGCACTGGAGGTGTCCACCTAACAATAAATAGTTCTGTGAGAGAGAGCTCATGGATGGACCAACACCTTGGGGACCCAGGGACGCTGGCCTTCCCGAACCAGAGAGTTCTCTAAGTGATGATTCCTGACGTCAAAGGACACAGGAAAATGGTTGAGGACACAGAGAGGTCCAGTCTGTCACTGATCCAGAGAAACCCAAGCTGTCCTAGCAGGTATCCTCCAGCTTCCTGAACTCGGTGGGGTGCATTCCAGGAGAGCAAGCCTAGAAGGAAATGCACTGGACCCCAAACCCAGGGAAGTTCCCATGTCTCCACAGGAATAGAACTGTTACCCAAGCTGACCTTTCTTTGGGACTATTTTACCATTCCATTTGAGGAGACAGCATATCCAAAAAGCCATTTAAGGCCACTGCACACAGGGATTTTCTGAGTCTGTGCTAGGGAGATTTTAAATTACTCTTAAAAAATGTTTTGGGTCATTTCTGAGTTTTCCCTGCATCGGGATGAGAGGTGCTATTCTCTCTTCCGCTGAGGCTGCCTCACCTGTCCGTCCTTATCTGCCACACTCCGCCCAACTGTGATGCTGGCACCTGCCCAGTCCTGTGGTCTGAAAAGGAGATTAACACCCATCCAGTGTTGGAAGCAGCTCTTCTGATGCAGACTGCGAGCACCATCCACACCATCAGGCTCTCAGCAGGAGCCAAATGCCTCCAGAGCTAATGGCTTGCAAATTCCCACAACCCCAGAGAGGGTCATTGCATTTTAACTGCTGTGTCACCCTCCCTGGCTGTTCGGAGGGTGCAGGATGCGGCAGAGAAGGCAGATAGCCTCTAAAATCCATCAGAGGTCATTGCATTCCATTATGTACACAGAGCTTCAAATGCAGTTTTAACCTTTGATGGAATTTGCAGTGTTGGGATTTTTTTATGCTAGAGCAGACACAGGGAATCACAGGTGCAACTAATTTCAGCTCTGACTTACAATCACTGGGGCCCCCTGAGTTTCTATGTGGAACCCCCCCCAGCCTGAGTGCAGAGGGCCAGGAGTCTATAGCTTGTCTCTGTAACATACATTAATAGGTAATATTGATTTGAGAGAATTAATTACTAGAAAAACAGTTTTCAGGGCTCATCTTGTGTTTGGGCAGATTCTAGAGCCCTCTTGTGGCTATAATCTACCTAAACAGAAAACAGATACAAATCGTTTAGCTATTTTGCTAAGTGGTAGTGGTTACATTTGACTGCTGGCTTTCTGGCTTTGAATTTTTACTGAGTTGAGTGTCACAATGATACACATCATCTCCACAGAGATTGCAGAGATGGTAGCAGGTGTCAATTTTAAAAGGACTGGTGGGGCTGGAGAGGTGGCTGATTCAGTACGTGTTTGCCGAATAAGTGTGGGTGCCTGAGTTCAAATCCCCAGCTGGGTAGAGTGGTCCATGTCTGTCTGCCATATCGGTGCTGGGGAAAGGAATGGCAGGAGAGGGAAGGCAGGGCCTCTAGGTGAATTGATAATCTAAGATTCGGTGAGAGACACTGTGGAGAACAGGTAAGGAATATGACCAGTGAACTCTGCCCTACACACAGGCAAGCAAACACACACATGCAAACACATGCACATGCATGCACACACAGGCAAGCAAACATACACATGTACACACATGCACACACACATATACACACGTATACACACATACACACACATACATACACACATATACACACGTATACACACATACACACACATACATACATATAAACACACATGTATGTATAAACACACACGAACATACACAGCACACGCATATACACACACATACATACATGCAATCATACACACACATACACATATAACACACGCAAATACACATAAACAAATATACACAAACACACATACATACACACATATATACACACGTACACACACATATACACATGCAAACACACAAATACACATGCACAAACATACACATAAACACACAAACACACATGTATGTTTGTATAAATATACATACACACACACAAACATACACACGCACACATATATACACATACATGCACACATACACACACATACATGCACACATACATGCACACATACACATATAACACACACACAAATACACACACAGACACACACAACACACATACATGCACACACATACACAAACATACAAATACACACACACACACACACTCACACACTCACACAGACTGATGAGGTTTTTTTCCTGGTCCTCACAAAGAGAAACCATCAACAGGCTGGAGCATTCTGAGGGCGCTGTAAAAGACGAGGGCCCTCCTTTCCGGGTGTTATCTGCTTCTTCAGAGGACGCCTTCCCTATTTGTAATCCATTTATTGATCGCACAAATGTACCAGTGACCTCTTGAGGCCTCGAGCTACATTTATCTTGAAAAATCTGAAAGAATATTTTCCCAGATTTGCATATCACATAGAAGGGCAGATGAGCACTCTCATTTGAGTTTGTTAAAATCTTGAAAAAAACAAATGTTGAAAGCTATTACCTCTCTGATGCATCAGTCATGCCTGAAGAAAAATATTTGCAATTTAAGGTCACTGTGCTCCACACAAGGCAAAGGAAACAGGATGAGCCAAATTTTTGCTGGGAGATTTAAAGTGACTGTGCATATATTGTTTCAGAGTTCTGTCATGGCTTTCTTAATCAGACAGAATTACAGCGGTGCTCCAGAGCCCACTGCGGCTGGAAGGATCCCGGGGAGTGTCCGTGTGGCACGCTGGGCTTCTGGAAGGAACTCATGCTAATTATCATGAGTAAGTGGATTTTGGAGAGAACCTGATTAGAGCGCCACATCACTTCCAGCATAATTTGGCTTCTCCTAGATTAGTTTGTGAAATGACACTGACATTTAGTCACAAATGGATTACTCCCCGGCCTGTGGTTCCTGACTGAAGACTAACAGGAAAGGGAAAAACAAGAGAAAACCCCCCTGATGTTCTGGGGCCCAAGAAAACACTTGAAAGGTGAGGACCCAGACTGTCCCCCTTGCCGTCTGTGCACAGGTGCAGTCAGCACCTGGAAGAGCAGGATGAAGGGGGCGCAGGTGATGCTGGCCAAGCTGAGAGCAGAAGTTGCTTCCTTCTTTGGGGACTGAAGCAGCTTTCAAGTACTGCCGCCGCCATCTTTCTTGTCTTCTCTTAAAAGGAGCTTTTTCAATACATCACATCTAGGAAGCACTCTAGCCTACCAAGGATTTTATTGGAAGGGCTCAGGACCCATCTTGAATAAGCTTCCACTGGTCAAATGTTGTATATTTTTAGCATCAGTCAGAACACTGGCTACAGTGTATTAAAAAAATATTTAGATTCATGAGCTGATGGTACACAAAATTGAAAGACAACCATAAAAACAGAAAGCTCCATATGCAGGAGATAGGAAAACAACCCACTAATTTGGAAAACCAAGAAACAAAATGAATCCAAGAAACAAAATGAATCAAGTAATCAAATGTCCATTCTTCGTGTGTGAACTACACTTTCAGTTATCAATGAGTTGATGAGGGAAAATTCATCTTTATAGAATTAGTATAGTATATAGCATATATATAGTATATAGTATATAGTATATATTTAGTATCGTATATAGTATATATATACAGTATATATATAGTACAGTATATATATATATATATTAGTATATTAGTATAGTATATATGAAAGAAAGAGAGAGAGAGAGAGAGGAAGGAAGGAAGGAAGGAAGGAAGGAAGGAAGGAAGGAAGAAAGAAAGAAAGAAAGAAAGAAAGAAAGAAAGAAAGAAAGATAGAAAGCGGGAGAAATGGCTCATTGGTTAAGAGCATGGGCTGCTCTTCCAGAGGTCCTGAGTTCAATTCCCAGCAAACACATGGTGACACATAACCATCTGTAATCAGATCTAATATCCTCTTCTGGCATGCAGATATACATTCAAACCAGATATTTACACATTAAATAAATAAAATATTGTTCAAAGTCAATCTGGTCTACAGAGTGAGTTCCAGGACAGCCAGAATTACAACAGAGAAACCCTGTCTCATAAAACCAACCAAACAATCAAACAAGCGGAAGAAATAATAGGATTGCAATGTTTCATTTATCTCTGCCCAAGGCTTCATCAACATTGATGGCTATTTGCATCCAGAGATGAGAGACCATCAGACATCACACACATCTCCAGCTTGAAATCTATAGCACTGTCTCCTTAAGAATGCGTGTCTAATCTTTCAGAGTGGTTCTCCCAGGGTCTTTTGAAACACCAGCAGGAATATCGGTATTCTGGTAGTTCTGGCTCATTTCCACGAGTCCTTGTTTTCTCTTAGTTTTAAGGAGAAAATGAGTTCATATATATGTCCAAAGAATATATAAGAACACAGTGCTAATCTTGGGCTTTCCGTTAATCTTTTGGAGAAAAAAAAAAAGGAAGCTGGGTAGCCATAAATGACCTCAAGTGTCCTTGAGCTCCAGCTGTGTCTGCTGTGTCTGCCCAGGTCCATTGCTCCCCAGTGACCTAGCAGAGCAGTTGGCATGAATTGCTTGACCAACAAATCTATCTGAAGAGACAGAACAAGCCAGTGTAGGCGAGGAGGGAGGAAAAGGGACATCCCATATCCCCTACTCCTTGATTTTTAAACTTAGAAAAATCCTTTCATTTCTCCAATCAGCTTCATCTTGTGTGCATGTGGACAGAGTGTGTCCTTGGCTGTCTCGGATGTCCTCATATACTGAGGATAAGATGACATAACTGATGAGAGAAGTGTTTTGAAAACTAAAAATACTATACAAATAAAAAAGCACTCCAGACTTAAGAGTCATTAACATAACTTGTTCAATATTTCCAGTTTCCCTGTGTTTGAACAGCTTATGCGGCTCTGACATTCATGGAGAAAGGGAAGACCCTAAGTGTAGAATCTGCTGCATATGCTGATCTTTTAGGGATCACTGCCGGGCATTTTGTGATCCTTTAGAGACTTCCCTCCACCCCATGAAGGAGCCATTTAGAGTTTAGTTGGTCCACTAAATAAGATGGGGTAACGTAAGTTCAGAAAGGTTGCACCACTTAACCGGGTCACACTGGAAGTAAATGGGCGTGGATGGGAACCCAGCTCTTCCAGGTCTTCCAGATCTTCCAGATCTTTCTGTTTGGAAACCCATTTTCTTTTCACTACATCTCAACTGAATTGTCCAACATTTTCAAAAGGATGGGCAGACACTTTGTCCAAATAAGGTAAATTTGACATGTTTGTTTTTTTAGTTTTCTCTTCCCAAATAAAGGGCTTGTAACTTAAAGATCCAGACAGCATCTTAAAATAATGTCTTGAATCTTTGCAGCACTTTAAGGTGGGAGAGGAGAGGGAGGGAGAGGGAGGGAGAGGGAGGGAAAGGGAGGGCAGGGGAGGAGATTTTACATGAAGTCAGAAGGAAAGCCATGACGATGCAGGAACTCTGCTGTTGTCTGAATTCCATTGCACAACCATTTCTGAGCCCAGCATCCATACTGTGCTGTCACTGAAGCTCTTGGCCTCTAGATTCCTTGGGGAAATTAAAATCTGACTTCAGCAATTCCCTGAAGTCTCTCATACCCTTCCCTCTGGTATACGTCTGTGTGGAGATGGTGTGAGGTGTGCTGAGCTGGGGAAATTATTACAATGAGTTCTACAAAGCTTTAGGGGTCTAGAGGACTCCCCGTGACCCTACCTTGAGATAAGACAGGCACCTCTCCTTCTTGTGTTCTTGCCCACCTCTGTCCTGCAGGGCATTGCCTGACTCCAGTCTTCGCCTGTTTAGCCTGTCTAGCAGGTAAACTCAGGTGCTTCCCCTGAGATGCACATAGAACTCGAGTTCAACAAAGCCTGGACTGCGGAGGTATTAAGTCACAAACCATGTCTCCAAGGCAGGCTTTGACAAGATGATGGAGGAGTCTGTCAAAACGAACCCCACTTTGTGGAATCACAAACACCGTCTGAAAATCTGTGAAACACAAAGGGTTGTTTTGATGATGAAATTGATCTGTAGCTGGACACAGCATCTGCTCAATAAATGCCTGGCGCGATTGCTGCTAACACAGATTTTCATTTCACATGAACTTTGCATGTTTCCAATCAGGATTCGTCCTAGTCATTGTGTGGGAAAGGTCCTCCAGGGTGTGTGCTCTGGAGGATGGGAAGGGGGAGGGTCCCGTGGGGACAGCTCGGGTAACTTTGCTTAGCATGCTGCAGTGATCACCAATCCTGGTAGCAGAATGTAGGAAAATCCCAAAATAGAACACTTCTTTATGTAAGAACATGGCAAAAAAATCTAGACAGAGATGATTTTTTTTTTTTAAAATCCTGTGATGTTTTAGGAAAATCTGCATCAAAGCTGTCAAATGTGGATCTAAATATTGGAACACGTGCCTGGCTCTTAAATACCCTGATTCACTTCTTTTCCTTTCCAAATTGGCCAGCGCTAAAGAATCACAGAATAGACACCTCGTCGTTCCCACCGTGTGTAATTCTCACTTTCCCTAAAAGCAGCGCCTGAGAAATTAGCTAAGAGCGCTTGGCAGAACACTGAGGGCCTGATAACGCAATCGGCGTGTACTATCTGCTGCTCGGCTTTGCCCGGCTGGGATTAGAGCAGCCAGGGAGACTGAACAGGCCTTATCTCACTCCAGGGCGGCTCCGAGGCTGCAGGTGGATCCCCGCATGCATAAACCACAGCTTTGCTGAGCGCCTTGAGAAGTCCTCGTGTGCAAATCCCAGGGACGCGGTGCAAAGCAGGGCGCCTCTGAGCCGAGTAATCACGGAAGTCCGTGAATAATGCATGAGAGCGAGACCCTCCTCCGCACATCTGAAACTGTACTGGGAGGATCTGTGCTTGGCGAGATAGCAAAAACAAGCCCCTGGAACACGCATCCCCTGAAATTTATGCTTGCGGCAGCCACTTGGGGTACAGTGAAAGCAAATGCGACAAGCACCAGAAAATGATGGCGTTTTAGTGAGTCTGGGGCTCGCGGGTTCACTGTCAATACAAGGAACTGACGTGACAGGACTTACAATTCTCCATGTGGATAAACGCATCCTCTCACTCCAGGAAAGTGGGGGTTAGCTGACGCGATGACCCCTATGGTGCCCAAGCCTCTCATTTCCTACTTTTGTTTGGTTAGTTTAGCATCCTTGGCTTCCCATAATTAAAGTTAGCAAGCTGTATCTCCAGTGGCTGATCCTCTGAGGACCATCATGGAGCCTAGTGGGTAGGAGATGTGGTCTTTTTGATCCAGATGCCAGCTTCAATATTGCAGCAACCCTGGAGAGCAGGGCGAGAGCCCACACGTGGGGAGTCTCTAATTTGATATACCAGCTGCTCATTATGTGAAGAATAAATCTTTTGGGGGGAAAAAATGTTGCCGTGCCAGCATGTCATGAAGCCCCACCTGACTGTCCCGGAATGTCCCTGGAAGGCTCATGTGCCCAGAAGGGAGGGAGCAGAGGCTGGTCTCAGCTCCTCCTCAGCTCAGGATGACCACCTACACTGGAACTCAAGAATATCAGCCTCTTGGAATGGATCCTCTCATCCTACCCAGAGACCCTTGACTGGGAAATTCTACCCCTGTAATTCGTTGTCTGAATAGTACGTGTGGCTTGGTGTTCCCTGATTTCCATCACATTCTTGTTAGTCATACTCCTCCTGCTTAGTTAGCAAAGTGCAGAGATTGGTCCCATGTGATACTGACCACACAGGACTCGAATATTCTGCTTTACGGAAGAACCGTGTACTCTATACAAGAATATAAATAAATAGAGAACTCACCCTACATAATGAGGACTGAAAACAGATCTTTAAAAAGTGGAGTGTGTGTGTGTGTGTGACAGAGAGAGAGGAGAGAGAGAAGAGAGGAAGAGAAAGATGGGGGCTACAGTGTATAGGAAGTAACTACAGATCGCTTTCATTGTCCCCACTTTTCCCTTTCACACATTCCGTGTTGTCTGTGTATATCAATTATCTATTACATTTCTTATTGGGGAGAACAAATGAAAATCAGAAACAGCCAGATAGCTAAATCCCAAAGACTTGTGCCTTAAAGACTGGCTTGACACACAGGGAGAGTATGAATGTGAACCTTCATCTCGGAGCGAAGCTCCTTGAACACTCCTCTCACCCCTTGCTTCGTGGGGGAGGAGAGTGGAGACCCTTCACTGAGGGTCCGGCTGCTGTGAACCTGTGGTGAGAGCGGATGAGAGTGTGTGGCTGCTGTGTGGGACCAGGTAACATGCTTGTGTCTGTCCTCACTCACAATGCCTGACATCCTTGCAACAGTGGCTCTGCCGCACTGTCAGGCTCCTGAAGTCCTTTATTGTATATATAAGTATTTATTTATACTTAGCAATCATGCTTTCGAATATCTCGTCTGCTTAGAACATCAGTCTTCTACTCCTTAATTTGTTTTCAAGGCTTGCCTAAAAGGCTTTTTCAGCTGGGAGGTGGTGGTGCACGCCTTTAATCCCAGCACTCTGGAGGCAGAGGCAGGCGGATCTCTGTGAGTTTGAGGCCAGCCTGGTCTACAGAGTGAGTTCCAGTAAAGCCAGAGTTACAATAGAGAAACCTGTCTTGAAACAAAAACAAACAAACAAAAAGGCCTTTTTGTTACTGTGTCAAAGAGCAGTCTGTGAAGCACTCACTGCTCAGCGTCTCCCCTAGAAAACACAGTGCTGTGAAGATCATAGTCTACAGAGATCATGGAGAATAGACAGCCTACAATACATAAGTGACACTAAAGAGAGAGGGGAAATTAATTCCATTCTGGTATGTGGACAACGACTCCAGCATAGAGCAGAGCAGAGAGGGCTCAGGTCCATTCATTAGAAGGCATGTATCAGCTCAAGTGCTCAGAGAATGGGCGCATCGCCCATGCCCAGCCACAGCGAGGACCAGCAGTCTCCTTCTCAACAACCCCAAGTCTGCCCTTTACCACAGCTCGGTGTTCTCAGGGCACCAGACTTTGGAGAAACTCGATAGACACAGAGAAAACTCATTTCAAAGTCCGTGGGGCAAGAGAATTTTCTCATTTCCTACGTATTTTACACAATCCAGGAATCCACGAAATAGTGGTTGATAAATTTTGTTTATTATTAATTCCACAAGCGTTGACCAAGGAATATTTACAATCCATCTGGGGAAAGGAAGTCAAGGCCAGGTTCTCTCTCTCCTCTCTCTCGGGTTACAATGATGCCTGCTCAGATTGGAAGGCGTTCATTCCTTGCTACAATGAAAGGGGATGAGTGGGCGAGCTCAAGCTTGGCCAGGGAATAAGAGAAACCCTTCTATAGCAAAGATGTCTGGGTTGATGAGTTCCAGCGCGTGTGTTTTTTACAGATGTATGATACTATGGATACTAATCTTGTTGTTTGATTTTATATAGGTTAAGATAGCGATGGGAGGAATATATTCATTAATATTTGCGAGCCTAGTGTTGTGTAAATTTTTTCCCTCGTGTTCTTAGTGAATTGTCAGGCCACAGCCCTTATAAAAGCGAGTTGTTCGAATTACCCCAGGAAGAGGAATTCAAGTGTCTTGCTCTCTTTAGTCTACCATGGAGCTGTATTCGTTCCGTTTCTATCAGAGTACTGAATGAGAACTATTAATGGAAGGAGAGAGAAAGGAGATGTATCTAGAGAAAGCGAGCAGTACAGGAAGTGGAGAAATCACAGTCAGATTTCCGGCGTCTGCCCCGAATTCTTCCTCACACACCCTCGGGAGTTTTCCTCTGCCGGTCTCTTACTGTGGCCACAGAATGTCTCTTTCTGTCTTTACTTCCTTTAATCAACTTTTAATACTATTGCTAAGTGAATCTTCCAAAGCTAACGCTTTCGTGATTCTAACAGTTCGTAGTGCCATCCCGAGCCGGACGCTTTGGTTTCAGCACACTGGACGAGTTTATGCTCTGCAGCACCGACTCATATGTGAAACGAACAGCTAGGAATCCAGACATGATCCGCATGGCCTAGCCAGGTGACTTTAAGCTGCAAAGAACATTCTTAAATATTCTTTGTCCGCTCCTTACATCTGTAACCTGCCAATTAATATCATTCTCTACCCCAGCACACCTAAATCGCCAATGCTTGAGGGTATTTTAAAAAGCATTTCTCTGCATTTTTTTAAGAAATGTTCCTTACACACTGCAAACTGTTGACACACATGTATTAATCAAATAACCGACTATTTGAAGAAGGAACAAATTACTCAGTAAACTGGGATGTGAAATACAGTTTTTCTAAGCAGTTGAGGAGAAAATCGTTAATTTTACTACTAATTAGAATAAACTTCATTGTTACTAATTAGCTGTTGTCTGAGAAACAGTCCACACTTTGCCCTGTGTTTGTGTTGATTCCTTTATCATCAACCAACGAGCAAATCTACACCATTTCATTCTCTGTACATGGTGCTTTGTTTTGTGTTGTGTTTTGTTTACTTTAACAATAATGCAATTTGTTTTCTGTGAGAGAAACAGAAAGGCATAGCTTTTAAAGCAACTTCGGCCTCAGTTACTCCAACGTATTTCATGCAATGCTCAGTTTCTTTTGTCTGGCAGTTAATTACTGACGTCTCCTGTGAGCTGGGCGTTGCTTAGCTGCAGTGAGACGTAAGGTACAGTGCGCATTATTCAGAAAGGCTCTGGAAGTCTTAGAGATGAACAAGACTTGTTACGTATGGACAAATTACCAATGAAGGCAAAAACAGACACCAAACAAACAACAGAAACGAAATAGGCAGTAAAGTCAAAGAAGTGTGAGCCTTGATTTAAGTCAGCGAAGATAAACAAAAGGAATAGCAAACATTTTCAATGCCAAAGAAGGGAGCAGTTCCCTTTTGTCCTGTTTAGAACTCTGAACATGAGAACCAGTGAAAGGCGTGCGCTCTGCTGCCTCGGAAGCTGAGTGAGCAGCGCTGAACCGTATGCTTATGATCAAACGAAATAATTACTGAACTGACGGCAACATCCATTTCCTGCGCTGTCTGCGCACACATGAACTTGTCATTATTGTTCTGGGGCCACAAGAATGACAATTCTACAGGCTTTATTTTATTTTATTTTATTACTTTAGGCTTTCCTGAGCGAATTCACCCAATCAGCGAAGTGGTAAGCAAGTAGGAGATCTGCAGAAAAGACTGTCACCAGGACGAAGTTATGTATCTTACGGACTGTTTGGTTCAAGGAGTTCAGCAGACCTGCCCCTTAATCGGTAGTTAGCATTTCTCTCAGGGGAACAATGTCTCTGATCCCAGAGATTCCCCAACGCCTAGCCACAGTGCTTACGTGAGGGATGGAAGGCTCACGTAATGTTTGGTGGGTTATATGTGAATGTCTGGTTAGGTGAGAAGAGGAAGATGGGTTAGTTATTTATCAGCAAGAGTCTAGATTGTAAAGATGCAGGCGGTATTGAGAGAGGACGCTCTACCTAGGTGTGGGCAATGGAGGCAAAGGGACAGAAGTCAGTAGACGCCTCTGCAATGTGGCCAACAGAGCGAGGTCTGTCTTCCCGCTCTTTATCATTTTATGATTTTTTTAAATTTTATATCCCACCATTAAACACATAGGCCTAACATCTAAATTTGCACATTTCAAGAAAATGAGTAACTTTATTAGAGACTAGATTGATAATTATGAGAACAGAAAAAAAATGAGTTTTCTTTGTTCAGACATGGGGAGATGTGTTAGGTTTCTGTCAGTAAAACAAATGACTGAGAGAGAAATCTTTAGAAGAAGAAAGGTTTATTCTGGCTCAGTTTCATAGGGTCCAGCCCATGGTTGAATTCCCGACTCCTATCTGCCTGGAGAGGTAGAATAAGACAGTGAAGAGCAGCTGGTAGGACACCGCTCCTCAGCGTACACGGGGTAGGAAGTACAAGAGAGAGCCGGGAGGGACAGTTGCCAGCACCCCATTCCAGGTCACACTGCTGAGGGGTTATCTTCCTCTACTGTCTGTGCTTTTGTCATGTGTGTGGCGTGTGGATGTTATGCATGTGTCTATTTTTGTGTATGTGTGTGTATGTATATGTGTGTGTGTGTGTGTGTATGTATGTATGTATGTGTATGTATATGTATGTGTATGTATATATGTGTGTATGTATATGCGTGTGTGTGTGTGTTTATGTGTCTATGTTTCTGTGTGTGTGTATCTGTGGTTGTATATGTGTGTGTCTGTGTGTATGTGTGTGTATGTATATGTGTGTGTGTGTGTATGTATGTATGTATGTATGTATGTGTATGTATATGTGTGTGTCTGTTTGTGTGTCTGTGTGTGTGTTCCTAACTATATAATACAATCTGCTCAGTCCATATAATATTACTTACACTTGTGTTTTCAGGGCTGACCACTTAGTCCTAGATAATCAACTGGCTGCATAGCTCTCGCCCTTGGTATTCCTTAGCTGCCTGAAGATTTTCACCTAGGGACGAGAGCTCATGAGCATTCCCCTTCCAATTAGCACGTCTATTCGTGTCTTCCTGGTTCACGTTTAGGCGTCCAGTCTGGTGAGCCTTCGTTACTGTATTCATAATACTTATTATGCAGCTTTGTGGAATAAAGATCCTCTGCTGTGGAAGAGAACTGTGACAGAGTCCCACATAAGCACAAAGTGGGGTCACCTGGCACTCAGCAGGAGTCATCAAGGTCTATCCTGGGCTAAACTTGATCAGTAAGGGCAATGGTACAGGAGTCCTACACAGGCACAAAGTGGGGTCACCTGGCACTCAGCAGGAGTCATCAAGGTCTATCCTGGGCTAAGCTCGATCAGTAAGGGCATGTGCCCAGAAGAAGCCATGTCACCTCTCCTGCGCCCTTGCTGACCTCTTAGGGCATGTGCCATCTTTCCGTCACATGAAAAGACAGCGGTGAATGGAAAATGGATAGAGTGCTCACGGCAGGAACTCGAGGAATTCTGCTTCTGGAGTTAAAGGGTTTGCTTGCTTGTCAAGATGCTAGAGTTTCTTTAGCACATCCCAAAACCGTGCGGTTTGCCTACCTGTAAGGATGCGCAGGGAAAATTGCAGGATATAGAAAAGGGTCTCGTTTTAAATAAAATACTTCAATTATTTCTACAAATCAGAATAAAAACAACAAATCATCAAATATTTATTTTTTCACTGTTACAATGGAACATGCAAAGATTTTCTATCTTGTTTATCTCGGCCAACTGCTAGGCTGAGTGCTCCTCCCGGGGGATTTTCTTGTCATGACCTGATAACAAAGAAGGAGTTCCCTTGAAGTGAGGCAGACCTGACTACATCAATCTCCATAACTACCAGTATAGTCTTTGAAGAGAACTCATCTTCTCAAAGTCTCAGTTATTGAATACTAAATAGAAACAAAAAGAACTAGTGTATACTCACCCTGAGTCTGCAGTGCTTCAGACCTGGAGTGTCTGTCTCTGGGAAAAACTGGCATCCAGGCATTCAAGTGAGTCTACTTAAATAAACAATGTATCCTTGCAGTGTAAGGCAAAACTAGAAAAATGTTACCCCTAACCTTGAAAAATACTTTGTATAAGTGGTCCAGAGGAGTGAGCAACCTGGGTAAAGTATTTCTGTTAATTGAACACCAGCCTCCCACACTTCAGTCTTTCCTCAGTCACTTACACCCAGCACCTCTGGACTCTCTTCCTTGGGAATTACTAATTTCTTATTTTCCATTAGTCTGCGACTTAGCTTTTGTCTTCTGCTCTCTTCACATTCTACAAGCAATGATAAATCCCCCTTCCAAAGGCAATTTTTTTTTAGCTGTAACAGTGCATCTTACTTTACCTTAGGATCCGCCCTGGTGTGGTGGCCTCCACCTGCATTAGGAGGTGGGGACGATTCCTGCGGCACTGCAGGGGAGCCAGAGCGGCTCCCAGCCTCTCCTGGTTTGTTTTCTCAGCTCTACAAAGACAGAGCCTTCGTTTGAAATAGTTAGACCTTGCCATCTATCTATAACTAAACAATACCAGCTGCTGGATTGCAGAGATACTCGACAGGATAAACGTGACACTGTGGAACTAAGTCATCACTCGACAGAGAGCCTACTACCTAAACATCGAACATCTACTTTCATCCATAGTTTATTCATATATCATCTCTCTGTAATCTATAGGTCACCTATTTCCCTATCACCGATCACATTTAGTTTTCTGCCATGTAGGTATCATCCACCAATCACCTAGAACACCTACGTATCCAGTATGTACCTGCCACCTGTCTTGTATCTGTCACGTCTATAGACTGTCTATGTGTCTACCCAGCAGCTACCATATGTGTGTGCACGGCCATGTCAAAATGTCTGCTTGCTTTATTGTCAACCTTCTTCAAAGAGCACATACTAAGTAAGCTGGGTCAGGCTCATGTGACTGCATCTTCTCCCTTGGGTGCCAAGCAGAGGGTAGACAGGCTGCATACGACTCCTTCCCCTGAGGGCGTGGCAGGCCACTTTCTGACCACTTGACAGCATCCGAGGCTGCCTGTGGTTCTTCCCAGGGCATCGTGAGAACTGCGCCTGTGTCCCCAGGGAAACTCTGACTCAATGTGATTGGCCCTGCATGTCTGGAGCAGGTCTCTAGAGATGAGGGAGGAGTGGGCTGGGACTGACTGGGGTCGGACTTGGCCTCTGCGGAAAGGCAATGGAAAAGTAGGGTTTCCTAAATGGAAGACAGCTCAGAGGACTCGCGTGCACCCCATTCCACTGCAGTCTCTTCTGTGGTTTCTTTGACAAGTGGGCCTCCAGCCTCTTCTTAAACACTTCAAGCGACATAGGTGTGATGGGCAGATAACCCTTTCCCTCCTTAACATATCCTCTGAGTAGCAACGTCACGAGAAAAGATGAAGAAGAGTTGGGTTTTGGTCTTGCCATTTTGGGTCCCCTGACCTTGGATAAATATTTTACTTCTTTGTGTGTTTCCCTCTGTAGTGGTGCCATGTACAGTGTGAAAGTTTTAAATGAAACAGTCAATGGTAAAGCCTTTTCTGCTTGAGATGTGTGATACATTTTTAAACCTTCGATGTTTTCTCTAACACAGCCTAGCAAAGCCATCAGTACTTTATCAGTGACTAACTACTACGTGAATAAGTGATTTGTTGCTCTCACCCAAGAAAAGTCTGCATAAATTTAGCATCCACACATGGTTCCCAAAGTCAGGGTGGGAACACACCTACACACACTGTCAGCGCGGATTCAGGCCAGTGATTCCCCCCTGAGCAGTCGGCAGCAGCCCCCACTCACTTGGCGTAATCAGAGATTCGCAATTCCTGTGTGAGTGTAGTCTAGTCCTGACTTCTCCTATAATCTCTTCCAGGAATTTCTACTACATCACAATGTTGCGGGACCCGGTGTCACGTTACCTGAGCGAATGGAAGCACGTCCAGAGAGGAGCCACGTGGAAAACCTCTCTCCACATGTGCGATGGAAGGAGTCCCACCCCGGATGAGTTGCCTACCTGCTACCCTGGGGATGACTGGTCTGGGGTCAGCTTGCGGGAGTTCATGGATTGCAGCTACAACCTGGCCAACAACCGCCAGGTGCGCATGCTGGCTGACCTCAGCCTGGTGGGCTGCTACAACTTGACTTTCATGAATGAGAGTGAGCGTAATACCATCCTGCTGCAGAGTGCCAAGAACAACTTGAAGAACATGGCTTTCTTCGGGCTCACCGAATTCCAGAGGAAGACACAGTTTCTCTTTGAGAGGACATTCAACCTCAAGTTCATCTCCCCTTTCACGCAGTTCAACATCACCCGGGCTTCCAACGTGGACATCAATGAGGGAGCCCGTCAGCGGATCGAGGAGTTGAACTTCCTGGACATGCAGCTTTATGAGTATGCAAAAGACCTCTTTCAGCAGCGCTACCACTACACCAAACAGCGAGAGCACCAGAGGGACCGCCAAAGGAGGCGCGAGGAACGGAGGCTGCAGCGGGAGCACAGAGCACATCGATGGGGCAGAGAGGATGGGGCCACAGAGGGGACAGTCACGGAGGACTACAACAGCCAGGTGGTTAGGTGGTGACCCTGCCAGCTCCTTTGTCGGGAGGGGGAGATAAGCAGGCACCGCCGTGTGTCCTTCTGTTGAATTACTTCAAAGAAGATGGGCCTCGCTGTGGACCTCTGGCTGTATGCGACTTAATTTGGACATTGCTTCCTCTTCGTCTCATTTTCAATCCAGCGGGAGATTTTCCATCTTGTTCTTTCCCTTTTCTAGACATTTTCTGATCACTGATATTAAGTAGGATGGAAATTGTATCCAACCACTTTTGCGGTTCAGGAGGAGAGAGGCTTCAGAAAGGAGACGGTTTGTAGGATCTTTGCCGCTCTCAATAGGTCAGTGTGAAAACCTGGAACCCACGGAAGCACAAAGGAAAACCCAAACCAAGGCTTGCATTCTCTGCTCGTGCAACTCCCGTCACCCAGTAGAACATTGGTTTGTTTATAGAAGGAGACAAAGACCCTTCTGTCCTAATATGACCCTTCTTTCTCAGCGTTGAATTTGGGAACAGTTCAAATGAGGTTTAAATCATGAATAACACGGTTTGTCTCTGCAGTTGTTTTTAAACAAAATTACTGCAATGTTGATGGTAGCTAGAGACCGCTAGCCTAGAACTCCAACGTCAGAGCCCTAAGCCGTGTATCTGTTCTGTCTTTTAGGGAACAGGGAGTAGACACAGGTGGGGTTGGTTTGGGCCCTGAGAAACCAACACTGCTGTGGCATTTTGGGAAAATTGCTTATCTGGTAATGAGCAAGAAGATTGCACTTTGCTGATGTTAATCTTCCAGATTAAAAAAAATAAGTAACTAAGAGAGTAAGGGCAAAGAAACCAGGAGCAAGCTTCCATTTCTAAACTATCTTTAGAACATTAGTCCTTAAAAGGATGTCAGACTTTTACCTTTGTGGAGCAGACACCTTCTCACCCAGGTTTGAAATTCTGCTATCACAAAAGAAAAGATGTGTTCGAAACCTGGCTTAAGATCAGGAGCTGAAGCGATGCGTATACACATTACATCCCGGGTCAGTAGATGAATGGAGCCAGGAGCTGCAGCAGGGCATCTGTGAGACGATTATATCAGGGTTCGGAAGGGTGCTGCACCTGACATCTACAGTGTCCCTAAACTGCAGCCTTCCACATGATCATTGCCAGTCCTGTGGCTGCCACCAGAGAACCACGCTAAAGTGTACGACACAGGGCCAAACGTATGTCCATTGCTGAAGGCTCCTTGGCTTTGTCCTTTCCAAGCCACAACGATCATTTCTGTGAGAAGAAGCAGAGGAGAGGGAGCAGACAGCCTCTGCCTCACATTCAGTTAAGATCAGAGTGGGCAGGTTTACACCACGCTGATAAGCGCCACCCTTTCAGGAGGCTGAAGGCCAAAGGCTTGGAGCCCCCGAATCAGATTGGAAGCCTATTTCACCTGTGTCTTACATGTTTGATGTTTAAGCCAGCTTTACATAAGCTGCTTCTCAGCCTCCAGATGCTCTCCCTGGGGTTGAAAGACCATCAGCTCCCAGTGTTTATGGAGTGCCTGACACAGGAGAGCCTAGCATCTTCTGTAGACTCCAATGGAGAGGCGGCTTTGATGTTTCTCTCACTGGGGTTGGCAGCAACTGTACTGCAGGAAATGACATCATCGGATGGCTTCTTGTGTCATGTTCTAAGAGAAGGCCCAGCTATACCTTGAATAGATTTGGCATTACAAGATGGATATTGTTAGTCCTCTTTTATATAGCTGAGAAAATGGAGCCCACAGACAGGATGTGGTCTCCCTGGGGATGGTAAGGTAGGCCTGGCTGTCCACAAAGCACAAGATCTGTATCTGCATAGTGCTTCCTACAGGGGCAAGCCTTCCTGCCAATCACATAGGAAGCCAGATGCTCACACTCTGAAGTATTTGTTCCTGATCAACAGTGGTGGTAAAGAGATGGCTCTTTGCTTGGAGCAACCCCAGCCCGTCCCCAAGGGTGGGTCGCCCCTCCTCGCCGGCTCACTAATGAGTTGAGGGAAGGGCGACTTCTTTGGCAACTGTAATTTTTGAGTTACACCCAAAAGTAAAGTGGACAATTAACTATGCCATTTTAACTGGTAGAGATGAGGCCTCTCACAATATTTGTATGTCTCTTTATGTTGGTTTGATCCAAAAGAAGGGTGAGCAGGATAAGGGTGGGCCAGCGGGCATGGATGGGAGGAACACATTCAGGTTTTAAGATCTAATGTTCTATCTGGAACAGAAACCTAACAGTTGTGCCTCTGCCATCAACTGTACCTGTAAATCATATGTACATGTGTATCACACACACACGCACACATACACACACACACATACATGCACACATACGCACACACTGCGCACACATACATACACACACACACACTGTATACATACACACCATGCACACACACACACACACACACATGCACATATACACATACACACATACATGCACACATACACACACATACATGCACACATATACACACATACACACTTCAGTGCTTTGTCAAATGGGAAATCAATACAGGTTAGACAATATCGGACTGATTTTTAAACTCACTGTACATTTTGGCCGGGAATCCTGGAGGCTACCTTCGCACGCACCGTTCCTTGGGAACCTTGGAGCTTACATCAAAGGCTTTCTCCCGGCTCACGCCGAGTGCATGGTGCGTGGCCCTCCCGCCACTGAGAGCAGACAGCACACAGCAGATGATGTGAGAAGGAGCCATCTCTGTGTTCGCCCCAGGCCGGTGCCGAGTGAACTGGAGAGACTAGCGTGGGCTTCCTCACGCATGGCTCCATTCAGGAGCATGGCAGTTGCCATACCCCAGGGTCCTTCGGGACAGAAATAGAGAGGTGGGGTGGAGTGTGCTTTCTGGAAATTGACTGCACAGCTATGTGCTGGGAGTTGCTGCAGGAGGAGATGCCAGTGGCAGCACAGGAAGCTAGGATGCAGGGGAGTCATCAGCCATAAGGTCCCAACCCACATCAACTCCAACTACACACATGTCTAAAGCCGAAGGAGAAAAGACCATCCTAGGTAACTCCATGTCTTGTGGACTCCTGCAAAGCATGGGCTGGTGTCTCCTCTCTTCTCTTGGCAGTAGCAGTGCAAGAGTGTGGACTTGAGTCTATATGGGTGTATGTGTGTGTGTGTGTGTATGAAGTGGTGTGTGTGTTGTGTGTGTGTGTGTGTGTGGTATGTGGTGTGTGTGCTTGTGTGTGTCTGTGTGTGTGTGTATGTGTGTGCATGGTGTGGTGTGTGTATGGATGTGGATGTGTGTGCTTGTGTGTATGTGTGTGTGTGTGGTATGTGTGTGTGCTAGTGTGTGGATGTGTGTACTTGTGTGTGTATGTCTGTTTTTGTCCACATTTTGAGGGATGTGTGTGGTGTCTGTTTACATATTGTGAGATTCCAAAGTGTGCATGTGTGTGTCTGTCTGGTTCGTATTTTGCAGTGTGTGATGTATCTGTCTGTTTACATTTTGCCATGGGGTGTGTGTGTGTGTGTGTGTGTGTGTGTGTGTGTGTGTGTGTGTTCATGTTTTGCAGGGTATGTTTGCAAGTCTGTCTGATCACATTCAGTGTGTGGAGTGTGGCCGTGTATTCAGATTTTGTTATGGACTAAGACAGATACTTTGTGTATATGTGTCTTTCCGGCTTCCTGGAAGCCTCGTCTTGATACTGCCGAAAAAAAGATGATAACCTTACCAATCAATGTTGACAACACAGAAGGAAAATTATGAGTTACTGAAAAATATAAGGATGTGTTTCTTTATGAAAAACTTAAAAGTTTGAAGTAAAAAATTTCATCTTATCAGACCAGTGACACAATAGTTTTGAAGTCTGGATGGAGAGGGGATACTGTCTCACTGCTTCTTCCTCTGACATGCAGCATCTGCCTCCCGGCCCCAGGAAGCTGCTGTAGAGAAGCAGAGAGAACTGCAGAGGTGGCTGACAGTCCTGCCCAGTGGCTGGGGTCTGGACAGAAGCCACATCTAGCTGCAGAGAAGACCAGACCGTGTCTTCGGTATTAGTTGCCAGGTGTCTGGATAAGGGTGGGCTCTGTTGTTAAAGGAACAGTGGGAAACTAAGACTGATAGGGCCTCTGAGTCCCCGGTGAAAAGGAAACAGGAAAAAGTGCCACGCCGTTTTCAGGGTCCTTTATTTTCTCATCAGGTTTACAAAGGGTTAAATTTACTCCGTCAGCGTTTGACGCTTTTCAGATCGTTTTTGTGTGGCATCTCACTTGGCCTGTCTTACTTTCCGATGTACTGACTGGCTTTTCTCTTCTCCTACGTCTGCTCCTTTGGGATGAGGATTCAGAGATGTGGAAAGATGCCCCCAGTTCTCATTCACTCGCAAGGGAGCTCAGAGCCAGTGGTCTTTCGGCCTCGGGGCTTTTCTACTACTGCGCGCTGCCTGGCATCAGTGCTGGGGCTGGGAATCGCGAGAATATGAAATCTAAATCTTTATTGATTTCTGTCTTTCCTCCACTTGTTGTGGAGCTGCAGTGACCTAGAAAATGCCCTGGGCTGGTCCCGTGGACTCTCGGCTCTGCCCCCAGTGAAGGGGCCTCTTGCTAGGATGAGATGCTCAGACTGTGGTACAAGGAAATCTAAGAAGCACGTAGGCTCAGGAGAGACGCTCAAATGCCTGTAGCTGGATTTCAACCCTATTTTGCCCCCAAACTATCCAATATGGAGACTCAAGGGATAAGCTTACAGTTCCAATAGGACAGTCATCATTCAAGAAATTCAGAGTCAGCAGCCGCCCATTAGGAAAGCTTAGGGGTTCAGTAGGACCTCTGCTCGCAAGGTGCTCCCCTCTCTCTACTGCTTCCCCAGGCTGCTGGCATTTTTATCAGCAACATATTGTTATAGTTCTTATACATTTTATTTGGGATTAACTGAGTTCCTTTGCCCATTGCTGAACAGATGGCATGCTTTAAACTGTGATAGATAAGCAACTTCACCCAGTTTCTCTGATTTCTTCCCAGACACATCATCTGGCTGAGAGGAAGGTCATATGAAATGGGATCAGCAGAGACAGCGGGCTAGAGGAAGTGGGGCAACCATAGAGGAAAGTGTGGCTCAGAGAGGCAGACCCTCAAAGACAGGGAGATGGGGGTTAAAGTCTGTGCCAGACAATAGCTGAGCACAGAAACACAGTGAGCCTGCAGGATTTGTTCTTAGGAGAGAGGGCAGCCCAGAAACACATGACTAAAGTTCTTCTGTCCACTCAGAAGAGCATAACAGGGTTTGATGCATGGGCGGGGTCAGGAGCTCAGGTAGACTTGGGCGTCTGTGGTCCAACTGGGGTACAAGAGTTGGGATCAAACAGAGAACTGTGTTGGACACAGGCAAGAATAATCTGATGTGACCACAGTCAGTACTCCAGGTTTTCCTTTTCTGTCATTATGAGCCTCTGCTGGCCATCAGAACTTGACCTGAAGGCCTCCAGGCTGGTCTGGGGCTGACTGAGGAGGACAGAGCTGCCCAGTTCGTGACTTCTGGGGAGCATGCTGAGATTCCGTCTCTCAACACACTTGGCTCCCTTTTCATCCTGTCCTCTCTCTGCTGGATGCTGGCCAGCATCGGCACTGGTCTCGCCATATTCACCAGGACACATCTGGATGAATCCTCTGAAACTGAATGAGCCCTCCTGGGCTGGTAGGAACATTCTGAGTCTTGTAGAATCTTGGCTACAACACCCATGGACCCATTTTCCCAGTCTGTGGACAGAACCGACCTCCCTGCAGAGGCTCTGAGGATTCTGAGGACTGGCTGCTATCACCAGCAATGCTCTCAAGCCTCTACATTTCTAGGCAAGGATGGGGAGGGGGTTGGCCTGCTGGAACACTGGAACGCTGAATCTGCAGACACGAACATGCAGGTGTTTCTGGAGCCTGTCTTCAGTATCTACAGGAGAGACTGCAACTGTCCACCTTCAGCACACTGAGAGGGAACTCTGAGATCTGTGCTCTGCCTCGCTGTGGGAACTCATGAAGCGCCACAGGTTTGGGGCTAAACGTCCCCAGCTCTTGCTGGGAAAACAATGTCCTAACACGCAGTTTTATGTGACTTAGTCATGATCACACATCTTCCACCTCCTTGTCATGCTTTGTTTAAATCATGTGACCATATTCTCTTACTTTTCTCTCAGAAGTGCTTTCTGGGTTTTGCTTGCATTATGTATTTGACTTTTTTTTTTTAATGTATCAAATCAATGTTACAAAAAAATTCTAAATCTTTATCTGGTGCCCCATTTTAGATGTAAAGATAGTTATTCAATAGATAGCAAATTATTTCTCCTAAGAGATATTTCTTTTTTGTTTCTGTGCAGTATGTATGAACTTGGCTATTAGGAGACTATATTGTGACATTATCAACCTTTATTGCTATTTAAAAATGATAGTTTGTAGAGCTGAGGATTCCCATTGATGTGAAGCACAATTTAATGAATAAGTTAACATATTAAAATGTTGTGATGTCAAGAATAATTGTTTTCCATGGTGTTTTTTTGTCAGACTTTGTTACAAAATGAAAAAGAATAATAACTAAATACTTCAAGGGATTGATGGAAATCAAACCCACAGGATGGACTTGCACTCTGGAAACGCAATCCATGGCTGCCAATGTGAAACTGGAAAAGCCGTAAGAGACAAGGTGAGGATTGAAGCCACGTGGAGTCTGTGAGGTGAGGGACTTCTTCAGGGCTTTCAAACACATCGACTTCTAAATCTCTGCTC
This sequence comes from Cricetomys ansorgei, assembly GCA_026225945.1. Taxonomy (NCBI): domain Eukaryota; kingdom Metazoa; phylum Chordata; class Mammalia; order Rodentia; family Nesomyidae; genus Cricetomys; species Cricetomys ansorgei. The sequence continues at coordinate 430,595 of JAMJFZ010002509.1, forward strand.
TGCAAGTCTCCCTCCCTCCACCCGCCTTGGCACCTTAAAATCTGCCACAAAGTGTGGAATTCCACCTGGTGACAGGGAGAGATGAAATTTAAAGAAAACGTGAGTGGGAAGCAAGGGCTGTACAAAGGGGCCTGTGGATCCCATCAAAGAGAAAGACAGACAGGGAGGGCACGTGAAGAGGAAGCCAGAGCAGAAGGAACAAAACAACAGCATGGAGGCTCATGTGGTCTCTCCACTCATGTGATCCGAGATGTGGTTGAAACGCAAAAGACATAACTTGCTCCCATAATGGAACAAGCGTAGAAATTCCAGGGTAGAAGAAGTTCCCTCGTTTACAAACCCCTCGAGTAATGTGATGTGTCATTTTCTTTCTCTTCCATGGAAGTGGAAACTGTAGATTCCTGCCTTGCTTGTGGGTGAGAATTTTTTTAACCGTAAGAAAGGGTAGTTTTACCAAATTCTCCAGGGGGAATCATACAAAAGAGAAACTTGACTTTCTAACAACTGAAATAGCCACACGTTCTGCTCCAGAAAATAGTGGAAATTAAATGCACATGACCTCATACCCTCCATGAACACACATAGAATCACACCCTGACAGGCAGACGCACACAGAGACACAGAGATGCACACACAGGCACACGCATACTCAAAGGTCTCCCTCTCTGTCTCTCTCTCTCTCACACACACACACATACACACACACACACGGTAGAGCTTTTACAAACTTCCAAGGAAAATCTACTCTAAGAGAAAACCCTGGAAACCCTAGGTCTGTGCCCTTCATGTCCACCGCGTACCCCTTGTCCTGGAAGCTCTGGTTGGAGATTCAAGTGGATGAAGGTCAGACATATGTCTCCTTCTTCCTGTAGATCTCTGATCTGTTCTCACCTCTAGTTTTTCATCATTGTTGGCTACATTTTTGAGATAGGACCTGGCTGTATAACCTAGGCAAGGGTTGGACTCTAGGCAATCCTCCTGCCTCTGCCTCCACGCACTGGCATTTACAGGGACGCATGACAATATCCAGCTCTTTTATTCACTTAAATGAAGCGCTTTACAGCTTCTGTTCAACATTTCAAAATTTCCAGGACCATGCTGGCCCTTCGGGGCTGTTATTAGGTAAACTAAGGACGACTTGAGCCCAGCACTGATGGACAACTACAGTGGGTTTGGTAACTGAGAAGTCTATTATGACGTCAACCTGACTGGACGAGAATGTCTCGGGTGTCCGTGAGACACATCTCCGGATGTGACTGCAACACGTTTCTAAACAGGACTAACTGGGACGAAATCCACCCTAACTGTGGGTGTCAACATCTCTGGGGTTCAGGTCCAGAAGAGAAGGTGGAAAATGAGAAAGACAGCGGAGTGAAAGCTAAGCACACGTCTCTGCTCCTTAGCTCACCCAGCTGTGCACAAGCGTGCTCACACTCACCCAGCTGTGCACAAGCGTGCTCACACTCACCCAGCTGTGCACAAGCGTGCTCACACTCACCCAGATGTGCACAAGCGTGCTCACACTCACCCAGATGTGCACACACATGCTCACACCCCAGCTGTGCACAAGAATGCTCACACACCAACCAGGCACAAGCATTCTCACACCCCAGCTGGGCACAAGTGTGCTCACACTCACTCAGCTGTGCATTAGCATGCTCACACTCACCCAGCTGCACACAAGCATGTTCACACCCCAGCTGTGCACAAGCATGTTCACACCCCAACCGGGCATAAGCATGCTCACACCCTAGCTGGGCACAAGCATGCTCACACTCACCCAGCCGTGCATAAGCATGCTTACACTCACCCAGCTATGCACATGCATGCTCACACCCCAGCTGTGCACAAGAATGCTCAGACCCCAGCTGGGCACAAGCATGCTCACACCCCAGCTTGGCACAAGCATGCTTACACTTACCCAGCTGGTCACAAGCATGCTCACATTCACCCAGCTGTGCATATGCATGCTCACACCCCAGCTGGGCACAAGCATGCTCATACTCACACCCCAGCTGTGTACAAGCATGCTCAGACCCCAGCTGTGCACAAGCAGGCTCACACCCCAGCTGCCACAGGTACGAGCACTTCAGAACCCGCACCCTTCCTTCCTGCACAATGGACTACACCTTCGAATCGTCAGCCCAGATGAATCCTTCCTCCTTTAAGTTGCAATTTGTCAGAGCAATGAGAAAGGTAACTAATCTAGCAAAGTGACCAATGGGCAGTTGACACATATGGCACGGGTACACTGTACACAGTGATTCGTATCCCAGGCAACATGGAGCAGGTGCAACATCTCATCACCCTTCTGGAAATGGCATCTGAGTTAACTGTAATGAAGTGTTTGTTTCTTTAATTTTTCTATATAATATTTTTCATTACATTTATTTGTTCCTTGACTATTTCATGCATGAATGTAATGCATTCTGGTAATTCTCATACCCACGCCCCCATTAGCCCCGTTCTTTCCTATCAAGCCCTGCCTCCCTATAAGTCTCTTTCCCACATCCGTGACTTTTTATTTTGTTTTATGACCCACTGAATTATATATATATATATATGTATTCCGGGGTTTAGAACTGCCCCTTGGAGACTTGTGGGCCCACTCCTAAGCATACAAAGACAATACCTGATCCTCTCTCAGAAACACCCAGTGGACAGTAGTTCAGCCTCCCTGGTCCTCCCTGGTCCGTGCCTGACTGCTTGGCAGGCCCACTACAGGCCACCTCAGTTCCTGCGACACCGTGATTTCCACCGCTGTGTCATTCCACGTTTCCTGACTTTTGGGTCTTGGCTACTTTTGATCAGTTTTATTCAGTGTTCTCTGAGTATAGAGAAGTAGATTAAACACTGATTAGGGCTGAGCACTTGATCACTTACACTCAGAACCTGAGCAGCTGTGAGTCTCTGCATTCACTGCTGTTCATTATAGAGACTTCTCGGATTAAGACAGGATACCATTCATATATGGGTGTAAACGTAAGCATTAGGAAGGCAGCTTGGAGCTGTTTCTGTTCAGCTGAACAATAGTGAGTTCCCTCTAGGGCCCACTTCTCAGGTATAACGTTTTTACTGAGTTTGCAGTAGTAAGTCCTGATTAGCTCTTGTAGCGTGGACCGCAAATCCCATCAGAGAGAGGCTGGTTACCTCTCTGGTTACCCCTTTGACAGTTGTGCCATTATTATGCCACTAGGAAATTCTTTCTTATTCATCTCCTCTTATACAACTTACACATACATCCTGGTCCCCCTCCTCCCCTCCCACTGGGAAATAATTGCCTGGGAAGTTGGCATGGTGATTTGTAGGGTGCATAACTGGGTAAGTCCGATGATGCCTTTTCTCCCCCAACATCCTGCATAAAACCTTTTGCATGATGAAAAATAGGCAGCTGGGAAGAAGTTTCCAGCTCAATTCCCGCTTGGTTTCTCTATATATTGCAACGAAGATGTATCGTGTACCGGGTGCAAATGTTTAAACAGGGATGAGGGTACAGAAGAAGTCAGAGGGAGCGAACAGGAAGGGTTAGACAAAACAAGAAGATGGGGGCTACACCAAGGAGCCCAACGGAAATCCACTACTCTGTAAGTCAATTTACAAAACAAGTTTAATTAACAAAAAATAGCATGGCTGGATACTGCTTCCCTAGAAGCCGCAGTAACTAAACAAAATACATACACCAGGAGGGACAGTGCACCCTTATGTGTTTTTGGTCAGAGATGCTCGAGAGGCCTCCGAGAAGAACGGGCTCTTTCCATTCTCCATGGTTGCCCAGCATTGCTAGACTGTCTACTGCTCTAAATGCACTGGGACCTGGGAGAACGGAGCCTAAAAGCGACAGAAACCCTATGCAATAGCCAACTTTACTCGGAGAATCAGACAGCTCGCTCCCGCTCCCTGAGGATTAAGAACGATCACCTGAGAAAAGTTCTCATGAGTTTGAGCTGTATATAATCGCAAGGACAAGCTACACATGGCAAAAGCATGTTCCGCAGGGAGACATAAGCAAGTAACAATAGTCAGCTGAACGACTGATCTGAAGTAAACTCGCTTCTATCTGCTACGCCTGGTAGGAACATGAAAGCACATTACAAGAACACGTCTATGCTTTTGAAGAAACTGGGGTCACCAGACTGTTGTTTTCTTGGGGTTTGCTTACAGGCACTCATATTCCCCTTGCACAACTTTGTTCTTGGACTGCATTCCGACACCAGACAGTATGATTCTATTGCTGAAGACATTATTTAGTACCGTCAGCCACGAGTCACAGAGAGCCACGGAATACGAAATAGTGGTAAGCAGGCTTATTATAGTGCAGGAAATACATAAAAATGCTCAGTGTAATAATGTAGCACGTAAATTTGTAAACTGATAAGAATAAAATAATCCAGTGTAATTTTGTAATTTTGTAAACAATGTTAACCTTTTATGACGATTTTAGCTAATTTGGAAAATATAAGGTATTTAGAATCCATATATTATGTAGTCTAAAATTGTTTTGATCTACTTCCGTCCAGGTTTTTATGCAGTAGCAATTAAAGAAAAATCTTAAATAATGTGTGTCTTAGGAAATTGGCACCATATAATTCATGTGGTGTAAATGCACACATTAACATCTTAACTATGCTATGAAGCATGATTTTAATAGATGCATGTAATCTTACCATTCTTAAATCTTTTAGTAATTGTTAATTCTAACTTTCCAGGAACATAAGCATCAGTGAAATGAACATATCTATACTTAGGGAGCACCTATACGTTTTGGTGCTGTTACTAAGTAGTCTAGGCTGGTCCTGAACTCACTACACAGCACAAACTGGCCTCAAATTCCATGTAATCCCCCTGCCTCAGCCTGGCAAGTATTGTGATCGCAGGCATTCATCATCATACTCAAGATGTCTATGTTTTGTTCCTTCTACAGAGAAGACAGTGGATTACTTTAGTGGCATCTTTCCAAAAACTTGTAAAAGAAACATTCAATATTGTCAAAATAAAACTATTTGTGAGGGGGAAAGACACACCCTTAAATCAAAGAAAACAATATGGATGACTCTAGAACTTGCCACCTGGCCCAGGACAGATGGACTCCTCTCCCAAAATGCTGGGAGGTGTTGGTTGGTGGCTCCCAGATGAGTCTCTATCAAGGCTCTGTTCTCAGCCAGAGAGACACTTTCCCACACAATCATCACAGTCTGGGGAGTCAGGCCATAGAGACAGAGTCCAGGACTTTTATCAGAAATACTTCTGTAAGACTATATTAGCTTTAAAATGTTTGAGGGGTCAACTGATGATTCTGTCAAAAGCACCAGTCCCCTGCCTCCTTGCTGTGCTGCCTTGGCTCCCCAGTCCCCTGCCTCCTTGCTGAGCCTTGGCTACCAGCTGGTGTCTTCCATGCGCTCTCCTTCATCCTGACTCTGCTCAGCAGTGGGCTAGCCCAGCCTCCAAAGCCTGGGCTCTCTCTGTTCTAGAGCTCAGAGATTGACCTCCCTGTCTTTTGGACTCATGGGCTCAGCTATGTTTTGAGAAGTTATTTTCACATATTTTATCCAACACTTCTACTTGTTTATGGTTCAGAGAGGTTAGCTCAGTGGGTCAAGTTATCAGAAAAGTACCTGCTCTTACATTTTAATCCCTCCTTTGAGTCTTTGTTGCCTGGATTTCGATATATTTTCCCATTTCTAGATTCTAGATTTTTCCTAGTTAACTTCCAAGTGTTCATAGAGTTGGGAACATTCCCCTTCATCTTGTCAACAGAATTTTCTCTTCACGTTGATTCCTTTTAAGGACATTTTCATATATATATACTTTTTATTTCTTGTTTCAGATCAGATTTCTTTGGAATCATTGTTATGAATTCAATGCATCATTTTGATGCATTCATACATTTGATACATTCATAGGACTTGAAGATGTGTAGATGAACATGCTCTCCTTTTCCTGCTTCTAATTACGTATCGGTAATAGCATCTCCAAGTTCCAAATCAGCTGTGCCTTTGGATTCACACCCACCGTTGTGGGTGAGACAGTAATGGTTTGCTATATTGTTCTCCTTAACCTCTTATCTGTATCAGAAGGAGACAGGACGGTAAATGCCCAGCAACTGAAGCCTGTCATCTGAAGCCAATAACACTGAGTCACTTTCAAAGCCAAAGTTCTCACAGTTCTGGGAAAAGCTTGCATATATCTGATCATTTAAATTATTCAAACAGTTGTTGCATATAAAATAAGCAGACATGAAGACGAAGATGAAATTAAGACCTCACAAATTCGTGTCTGAAAGCCACGGAGACATCTTGCTTTCAGGATGTCAGCGGTGCCTGTGAATAATGTTTGTTCAGTGGGGAAAATAATAAGGAAATGAAAATTTTATCAGGACCACAGAAATGCAACTGTTTCCAAGGTTAATTTATGACGAGCTGAACTCCTTGTTTCGTATACCAAGAAAACGAAGAAGAAATCTTTGGTAATAGATATCATGATTTTTTTTTTCATAATCCAAGAATATAATTTTAAACTGTTTCTGAGTTAGATCACTGGTAATTTTAACATCAAGGTGACAATGAACTTAGAACTAGGAAAACCGATTTCCTGGGCAGGAGAGATAGGGCCTCACAAACCCATGTGCTTCCTTTACCTCGGGCCCTGCCAGGTGCTAATGCCCTTCCTGGCTTTGCTCTCTCCCTACAGGTGTTAGATGACACGAAGCCATTCAATCCTAGCCAATCAGGGCATCACTCCCAGGAAGCCTGCCAGTTAAGTTTTCAGCAGAGGCACCTCTGTAGCTGTTCTGAGAAGCCGCGCTGACGGTCGCTTTCGTGTGTACAGCTGTGAGTCACAGCCTGCGACCCCTTCCACCCCTCGCGGCTCCCCACCTGGAGACAGATGGGCGTTAGCTCAGTCTCTGGTAATGTCCTCACTTCCCTCGCTGCCCAGGAGACACAGCCATTCTTCAGTGAGACTCTGAAATTTAGGAAAGATGCACGATTTGGTATCACGCCATAATGCTGCACACCTTGGTGCTGTTAATAATTTTCTTAAAACTCAACAGATGGGAAGGCGTGCTGCGAAATGCTGTCCTCTGGGCGTGACAAGGCTGATGCACACATGAACTCTAAGCAGCTGTGGTTGCCTGCACTAACCCTGCACAGAATCAAGCCCCTGAAAAATCCTGGGAGGCAGGGGTGGGGGGTGGGGGGTTGGAGGTATCCTGAAGCCCCGCACCTCACTGAGGGGCTATTGGTCTTGAAGGCTGCTGGAAGGAGACTCACTTTTCTATGGCAGCGTGTCCACAGGTAGGTTCCCCATGCCCCATGGTGACCCATACTCATATGCACAAATTAAACTCACTAATCAATGACTACGTAGAGCACCTTCGGAGACTGCACACCATCCTTACCTTTATCTTCTAAATCTGTTGTCCATGGTGATCACAATTTAAGCCTCTTAATTGCCTCCTTCTGTGTCTTTTGAGAATCTTCCCTTCCTGCTTTCAAACCATTCATTAGGCATTATCAATATTACACTCAAAAGCTAAAAGAATGGGGTCTGTTGTAGTACACTGCTGTTGGGGTGGCTCAGCAAGGAGACACGAGGCATTTTCATATGCACAAACCCTGCCAGACCTCAGCAGAGGGAAGCATCGTCCTGGCCAGCACCATTCTTGACAGTAGAACCCCGAGCATCTGAGCTCAGGTGTTTTTATTGGTTCAGAATTCCTCAGGTGCAGATCATAAGCAATCAAACTCCCCCACAGAAACCCAACACCTGCAGACAACACAAACCACCAAGAACCTAGGCGTCCCTTTTTCCAACAGTGCCATAAAACAATTATTTTAAATATAACTAAAAATAAACTTTCACAACATTTCCCCTTTTCTGTATTAAAAAAAATAGCTTTACCTTTACAACACAATTTAACATTAAACCAGCAAAACTATTTACAAGAGAAACAATTATGAGGCTTCTAATGCATAGGACCAAATGATACCAAATATCTATCAGACTTTTCACAATGTCTTCGGACAGGAGAAAAACATTATCAATGTCCCGTTATCTGGAATTCACTCATGATCTTCTGAGCTCCTCCAAAGGGCTTGGATCACTTTTCTGGCTCTGCCCCCTGCAGCACACACAGCTTGTCCTCTGGGGTCTGGCAGGTTCACTCCACTTCTGCTGCTGTTCTTGGTAGTTGTTCCATGGTACTGGCATCTAAAAATCTGCTGGGGTCCCTTGCTGCAACTGGGCTGCACTTCCACCAACAGCCTCTCCTGGGCTCTCTTCATGGTGCCAAGCCTCAACTTCTTTACTGAGGCTGCTGCACTTTTACTAATGGCCTCTCCTGGACTCTCACAGTGCCAAGCCTCAGCTGCTCTCAATGATCCCTTCATGCCTTCAAAACAAGCACGACCTGTGTGACTCTTCCAATACCAACTTCGGCTACCAGCACAAGACACAACCTAAGCCAGTTCTGGAAGACAACATCTGTGTGCTGACCCTCAGAAAACACTTTCCAGATTTTAAGATAGAGTCTGATTTGCATGGAAAAAAAAACTAGTCCTTGTCTGCAGGAAGGGTTTCCCTTGTGGGTTGGCTTCTCATCACTATCACCAATGCCTGAACTTCTCATAGACAGATTTTCAGGGGGAAAATTGTTCAGTTTAACTAAGAAGCTTTTCAGCTCTATGCCATAGCTTCCCCAACAGCAGGGGGTCCTGGGCCTGTGGGAAGACTTTCTGGCAAAGTCTTAGCAGTTGGCATCCTTTTTTACCACTGCTACAGGTAAAAATATATCCTTCTTCATAGGCCTCAAACACAAGACCCACTTGGGCTTCACCCACACAAAAAGCCATCAACAAACTCAATTTATACAACAGTACAGTCTGGTTTCAGTCTCCCATGCCCTGGCTGCCACCAGCAGCAGGACGGAGCATCAGCTCCACAATCAGGAACAGCAGTTGAAACCTTGCTTCTTCCCTGCTCCCAGCTTAACTCTTTAGTTTTCACCATGAAAATTCATCCCAAACATGGCTCTCACCTCAGAACTTCTTTCTCATTTATTTATTAATTTCACAGCCTTCTCTCTTCACAGAGGCTCATTTCCTTCCTCACTCTCCTCTTCCCTCAGGAGACTTCTACGCATTATTTTTTGCATACATATAATCTCTGTCCTCTAGGAGCTGCCCTTAGCATACTTTACCAGACTCTGTGAGGTCTGGAGTTTCTTTCTTTCCTTCCTTGTCTCCACACTGAATGAGCTGGTGTGATGTCCTGCCCCACTTTGGTACGCCATTTGTAATTGTTAGGCTGCTGTGGCAGCTCAGCAAGGAGACACGGAGGCATTTGCATCCATGGAAGCCCTGCCAGAACTCAGCAGAGGGAACCACCATCCTGGCCAGTGCCATCCTCACGGTGGAACCCGAGCATCTGAGAGCAGGTGTTTTTATTCATTCAGAATTCCTCAGATGCAGATCATAAGCAATCAAACATCTCCCACAGGAATCCAACACCTGCAGACCATACAAAATGCCAAGACCCTAGGCATCCCTTTTTCCAACAGTGCACGAAACAATTATTTTAAATATAACTAAAAATAAAATTCCACAGCAGTCTATCTGAACAAAACTACTTTAAATATTTTCAGTAACCCCTTCAGAATTCAGGAGCTGGACCCTTGGAAAGATTTTTGCCTTTTCCCTTAGAACAACCGCACACACGCTCTCCACTCTCAACCACATACGCCTGTACAACACACTGATATTGTCCCACATTCTATACAATTTAATCATCTTTCTTTGATCCCAATGAGATGCTTTCAGCTGAGACAGTCTTCCGTTCTCCTGTACCATGACCAAAGAGCATCTTCTTTGCCTGACTTCATACCATAATCATCCTGGCATCCAGCTAATGGCCAAGCCTGGACTGCTAATTCCACAAGTTTGAAGATCAGAGGTCTCCTTGTCATCTTTGATTCTTTACCAAAACCTGAAGATCCTAAAAGTGAAGGATAACTTCTGCTTGTTGAACACTCACAGAGCCTGATGCATACTAGACAGTGCATTACAGATGCGTGCACACACACACATACATACACACACACACAAACACATACACACAAACACACACACACACACAATTTAAAGTCGGTTCCTTCAAATATGAAGCCCAAGTTCTGCCACACAGCCTTTGTTCTTCCAACTTCTGAAACCTTTTCTCTCAGCCCGTGTTCACCCTTATAAGACTTTGTCCTGTAACTTTGAAGCCTAATTTTCTTAATGGTAACTTCTACCTTAAGATAATGCAAACACTGTAGCTTTCCAAGTAGGACCTCCACTTTGCCTCCTGCTAAATCTGTCTCATATGTAATTCTTATGGAATTATCCAAATGGTCTAGGAAAACCTAAAGGCTTTTATAGGATTGGTGAGGATGGAGTTGACTGAGATGACCAGGAGTTAAAAGACAATAGTAACCTTGGCATCCTGCAGAGTGAGGGCTCCCTACCCCAAAAGCAGTCATGTTGATTGAGGGCACAGGTATTTTCTTCATTCAGTGTAGAAGGGAGACTGGGGAGGAAAATGGAGGAAATGCAGGAGGCGCCTAGTGTACTACACAGTGGTCACGTTGAGAAGAGTTCAGTTGGACATTCAGGTACCATAACGACAGTTGTGGTCATTTAAATAAAAATAGCCCCCACAGGCTCACATATTGAATGCTTGATCACCAAGGAGTGGCACTATTTGAAAACATTAGAAGGATTAGGAGGCGTGGTCTTGTTGGAGGTGATGCTAACCTCAGAGTCTCCCAGCTACTCCTCCAGTGTGTGCCCTGCCATGATGACAAGGAACTAACCCTCTGAGACCGTAAGCAAGCCCCCAGTTAAGCGTTTTCTGGTATCAGAGCTGCCTTGGTCACGGTGTCTCTTCACAGAGATAGAGCAGTGACTGAGACAGCAGCCAAGCCGCAAAAGATAGTGGCTGTAAAGACAGTTCCAAATGAAAAGATTTTGTGTGTAATTGTCTCACATTATAACACAGAGAGGATGTATCAGGCACCCTGGGGACACTGTGTCCTGCTCTCAACTAATTTTTGGAAAGAGAACCTAACTACTTACCACCAACTTCAAAATAAGTCCATCTACCCAGATAACTAAAGTTGGTGAAACAGATTCGCTCCATGTAATTTTACCATTTCCATGTCTAATTCTTGAGAACAGGAAACACTAACCTACTATCTGGTTAGCCGGAAGATCTACATTTCTCCTACTATCTATACTGTTTTTATTTTCCCCTGAATTTAAATAGGAGCTTATCGTGAAGCCATGCATTTCGGTCTGAGTTTGTCTTTTTAGTTTGTTTTTCTACTTCAGGACTCACTATCTTGCCAACATGTGCTTGCTCGACTGCCTATGGATTTCTTTGATGAAAGCCTCAAAGTAAATTGGTTTGCTTTACCTCCTGAGATGGTAATTTAGATAGACAAGGGGAATCAGACACCTGAGCACTCTCATTGGCCTTCCATGATCAAATCTTCCCGTAAACAATCAGAAGTGGGTAAATGTGGTGGGTTAACTCCTTACTAGCAAAAAGAAATCTATCTTAGGCCCGGGCACTGCCCCGCTCTCAGCCAGTGGGTTCCTCCGTTGTCTTCCAGAAGACCTATTTACAAGGCCACCCACCTTCTTTAATCCTGAGAACTATACTCGCGATAGAAGCTCCGGGGTTTGTCTACTCTTCTCCTGTCTCTGCCTTCCAATATGGAGAGTCAATCTCAAGTCTGTTGGTCCCTTCCAGACTTCACAACCATGTTGATCTCAGCACAAATCAGTGGCTGCCTTTAGGGATGCAGAAGCACGTGCTTACCCTGTCCAAACTCTGCGGTCTCTGGTCTGGTTTCAGTGTTAACTCTCACTACATAACATGTTCCCAACAGAGCCTGCCTCAAGTCCTATAAGGAGAAAATAAAAGAATCCCAAACGGTAAGAACATGGATGAAGTTTAGTTATATAGGCTGCATAAACTAGAAGGAAAGGTGTGGGATTAATTTTTCTTTTCCTTTTGGTAAAAAAATATAAGAATGTACATACTATATTATAAGTACAAAGAAATGCAAATAAAAGTCAGGTACAATACCCTGAGTCAGCTCCAGTCCACGAAATCTGTCACTGGGCCCTTTATTTGATAGTTTTGAGTCGATACCGAGAGATCTCTCTATTCTTCTTAGTGAGAATTAAGGTTGTCTACCACTCTAAAATCACTTCATTCTCTCTCTCCTTCTAGCAAATACGCACCCCTACTCAGAAAAGTCCAACACGTCATGCCATACTCTTGGAGGTTTGCGTGTCCTTGTCAGTGGTTAACTGTGCTGGAGAGGTTTCTGTCAATTTGACACAAGCTATAGTCATCAGAGAGGAGGGATCTTCACCTGAGAACATGTCTCCATACGATCAGGCTGAAGGCAAGCATCTAGGGCATTTTCTTAATTAGTTATTGACATGGAAGGGCCCCGCTCACTGTGGGTGGTGCAGTCCCTGGGCTGTGGGCCCGGGTTCTATACGAAAGCAGGCTGAGCAAGCCACAAGGAGCAAGCCAGGAAGCAGCACCCCTCCATGGCCTCTGCTTCAGCTCCTGCCTCCAGATCTCTACCCTGTTTGAGCTCCTGTCCTAACTGCCTTCAGAAATGAACAGTGATGTGGAAGTGTGAGCTGAATAACCCTTTCCTCCCCAGGTTACCTTGGTCATGGTGTCTCATCACAGCCAGAGTGACCCTGACTAAGACATTTACAATCAATAGGAAAGGTACAGATGAGACGCAAAGGTTAATTTTAATTTTATTTTTTAATTTAACAATCTAACCATGTGCTTCGGGTGGTAAAGCTGCGATACCACTTGCTACGTAATCCCCTGCAAAGCAGACACTACTGTAGAAGTCCCTCCTTTTTCTCTGCTTCTAACGTAGTACAAAATCCTCCTTTTATGTCTGTAGTCACTTTTCAGGCTGATTAGACCTCTACCGCACACCTGCATTTCTCCCGCACCAAGTAACTGAAGCACGGAACACTAGAAGATGGTAGGCGTCACTGTTCGCTGACGTTCGGGGCCCTCTCCCTAGGGGTCAAGGCTGTGTTGTCCTACTTAACTGAACAATGACGTGGGAGCTGTTGGTATGCCACTTCCAGGACGGCACCTTAAGAACAAGCATTAGGAGCTGGGTATGTGGATGAGCACTTAGCACTTGCTGCTCTTACAGAGGACCTGGGTCTGGTTCCCAGCACCCACACTGGGTGGTTCTCAACTGCCTATAACTCCAGCTCCTGGGAATCTGAAGCCTTCATTCTGGCCCCGGGAGTACTTGCACTCATGGGGCGAACATAAATACACACAGGTACACACATATACATGAAATAAGTGAACAAATCTTTTTAAAAAGATTCGTCTTTCCTTAATCCCAGCAGCTAATGGCACTCCAAGGACTGTCTAGGGCACCAGCTAACTCTGCAGGTTTGTCTGACTACAGGGAAGTGACTTAAGGAAAACCTCAACTGATCTATGACCAATAGATAACAGCACGTGTTTGCACTGTTTTTAAGACACTGAAATGTTTGTAACTTACCATGTATGATGCGGGGTCAGACAATAGTGGTTTTCATAACAATGGAAAATATATCATATCTCTGTTTTATGGTCTAATTTAATTTCTGTTGCTGTGATAAAACATGGTAACAAAATACAACTTATGGGAGAAAGGGTAATTCCAGGTGAAAGTCTGTCACTGCCAGGAAGTCAGGAACTAAAAGTAGTCGCCCACATCCGCAGACAAGAGAAGAGAGAAATGAACCATGCAGGCTGCTCGCTTTGACCCAGCTTTCTCCTCCTCACTCACACAGGTCAAGAACCCCTAAGTGCAGAGTGGTGCCACCCATCATGGGCTCAGTCTTTTCTTATCAATTAAAAATCAAAACAATCTCTCCGAGACATTGACATGGCCAAGATATTTTTCTCAGTTCCGACTTTCTTCCCAAGTGATTCTAAATTGTGTCAAGTTGACAATGAAAGCTAACTGGAAGGTCTAGGATGAATTAATTAGTATTGCCTATTTCTTGAAGTGAACCGTTAGCCAAATTATTTAAACTCCTCAGTCCCTGCTTCTGTGTAGCTTGTTTCATGAAGCTGCTAGGAAGTATAAAAACATGACAAGTACCGCTGTCTTAAAAGGACAAATCTCAGCCACCGTGGCTCTGCTTTATTGCAGGCAGTTGAGACAAGAATTCAGCTCAGGTGTGTTCACTGGGGACCAATTAAGGGTAAATTGATAAAAAAGATAACAGTGCATGGCCCCTGTTCCCCAAGAGGCTGTACCTGAAGAGCTACAATACAGAAATTTTAAGAAAATATAGAGTTGGGGAAGCCATTAGCAATGTGTCAGCAGGTAGGGACAAAATGTGGACTACCATCTACTGTGTGAACAGACAGGATATGACATAGCAATGAGGTTCATCAGAGCGGGTGTGTTGGGACGCAAGGCAGTAAACTGTGCTTGCTTAACAATGTGTAATCCTATACACACATTATATACATATAATATATATATATATATATATATATATCACACATAAATATGTTCTCAAACAGCTCTTGATGAGGTCATTGTCATCTTCCTTATGTCTTCAGTGAGAAAACTATGTCCCATAACAATGTCTGGAAAACAATGTCTGAAATGTCCAGTAACATCATCTCTATAATTAGAATCCAAACAGGCCTGTGAGGCCTCAGAGCCCACATCCCTCTGGCCAGCCACGCTTTGGCCTCTTTGAAGACAGCTTTAAGTGGCATTTCCCATCACGCATGAACCTGGAAGTGCTCGTGGCATATCCCATTAAAGTCCGTGCCCTCTCTGCTTCCCTCCCAAATTAGGTGTTTAAATTTTCTCTTCACCCAGGCCTTCGGCAGCTCCCAGTGCCTGTGGGGCCTGATTGGGCTGGCGTCTCCCGGGGGCTCCACTCTGCTGTTTCCTGATAGTGAGGCAACACGGGGGCAGAGACGGCGACTGTTGGCATTAACGAGGGACCCCACTTGTCATCGCTTTCATAGGCAACATCGCGATTTTAATTAACCGCCTTTGCCATTGGGTCTGCAAATAATTGTCTCAGCACTGTTCATAACACAACCATGTCTACCTCTAAAGGTACAGGCTTTCCCCTCCCTCAGACCTTGCTAATTAAGGCCGGAGTTATTTAAACTCTCTGTGCACGAGGCCTGAGAAGCAGGTAGGATGTGACCCTCATTAATACAGGAGATTACAAGGCCTGCTGCTATTATCCTAGCCCCAGGATGCCTCATGAAAGCCACCCCTTACTAAGAGGGACTGTTGGTCCAATGGAGACTTTTACCCTGTACAGAAAAGTTAAAACGTATTTTTTAACCTTTCTGTTTGGAGGGCAATTTTTTTATTTAAGCAGCAGGTAAAAGGCAGAGGAAGAAAAGCCTTTCAATGTCTGACTGTGAAAAATTATTTATATGAAAAGGGGCCTACTCCACTCATAAAGACTGAGGTTCAGACTCTCCTGAGATCGATTCTAGACTAAAATCACCTCAGCGGTCTGAGCTCACTGAAATGCTGACTCTGGAGATGAAGCTGACAGAGAACCAAACAAACACTTGAAACTTCACAGAGGGCGTCTTAGAGCAAGAATCTCAGAAACCTGCTCCGAGTTCGGGCAATGGAATGCAGAACACAGGGCTACAGTGTGGCCACAAGCAGTTGGAATAAACAAGCAGTTTATCCGGTCATGGGTCCCCATCTCTGAAACACTGTGTGACCCAGACATTTCCCAAAGTGTTCCCAAAGGTCTTGAGAAAAGCCAGACTTTCTCCCAATTCTTCCCCTTCTGCCATGGGTACACGAGAAGTAACCCCGCAAAGGCTCATGGGTTAAAGCTTATTTCCCAATGCAGCCCTGAGGCAAGGCTCTGAGGAAATACAAGATCATGTGGGCTCTGACCTTATCAGTGGGCTAATCCATTGCCAGATTCATAATTTGATTGGATAATTAGCAGGTAGAAAGAGGGTCACTGGCAGCCTGCCTAGAAATATATAACCTGTCTCCTAGCTTGTTCCTGTGCCTCTCTCTGATTCCTGTTACCAGGAGTATGCCAGCAACTTCGCTCCTCTTGCCTTTCTGCGATGGTGTTCTGCCTCAACGCAGCCCAGAAACAACAGAACCAGCCAAGCAAGAATAGAATAAAAACCATGAGCCAAAAATAACGTTTCCCTCCTTTAAGTTGGCGCTGTGCTATTTGTCACAGCAATTAAAAACTAACTCACACCTTCTTTGGCCAAGTGTACTTCAAACTGCCGTCTCTCTCAGCAGTCCAGGAAGCTGCGTAAGGACTCCTGTAACCATTAGCCACACGTGTCCAGAACTTCATTGACAACTGAAAATTCCACTAGTTCTTATTTTCCTCTGTCTGAGGGTTTCTATTGCTGTGAAGAGCCATGCTGACCACGGGGGCAACTCTTATAAAGGAAAACATTCAACTGGGGCTAGCTAACAGATTCATGGCCATCCTGGGGGAAGCATGGCAGCACATAGGCAGACATCGTGCTGGAGAAGAAACTGAGAGTTCCACATCTGGATCAGCAGGCAGCAGCAAGGGAGATTGTGACATTGGGCCTGGTTTGAGCTTCTGAAACCTCAAAGCCCAGCCCAGTGACACACCTCCTCCAACAAGGCCACACCTCCTCCAGGTTAAGACCAACACAGGAAGCAAAATATATACTCTAATCAATTACACGGGCAGCCCTGCTTCTGGGTAACTAAAACAACTCCCCCAGACCAGCGCCTCCGAGTCAGGTCACAGCCTGACACACTAACAGTCTCCTCCTCCTCTTCCTCCTCTGCTGTCTCTGAGTC
>JAMJFZ010002509.1:452500-460000 GCA_026225945.1 Cricetomys ansorgei
ACACTCCCTTGCTTGTGCCGGTTTGCTCTGAGCATGCCCTAGTGTGGAAAGCCCCGCCCATCTACTTCCTGTTCACCAGGCCTGCAGGAGGCTACCTTCCTTCCAGGTAGATTCGCTTCTTCCTCACCTGCCTCACTGCAATGCTGTACGCAGACCTCTGTTATTGTCTTCTGAGGTTATTCTAGTCATCACTCAGCTGTCTGTCCCCACTAACTTAGTCCTTGTGATTTGCTGTAGCATCCAACGCAGAGCAGATGTGCAATAAAAAAAACCAAACCTGGATTTCCTATTGCACAGATTATGGGGAAGGAGTGAACTCTCAAGACTCTTTCTTGCGCTCTGAGTATATCTGAGAAGCAAGCATGGTTCCAGGCAAATCTAGGATAAATTCCAGAAGTACTCTGATCGTGATTAATATAGAAATTTTCAAATTTTCCTAGTTACAAATGTTGTCTGAAAACGTATTTTTAAAATACGTTTTTACAAGATGCATTCCTGATCTACCACTTCAAAATCCTGCCAGGAAAGATCCCAGAATACTCGGTTTATGACTAACAAATATCACAGGGGAATCCTATTACTGTGCAAATTTAGGGAAGGTGTGACTGAACCCGCAATACTTGAAGCAGAGCCTTGAAACTCACACAAACCCACTCTCCTTCCTTTGCCTAACTTACTTTAGATATTCTCATGGCTAAAATGGGGTGTAAAATTTTCAGCCCCAATTCCTTTTTTTTTTAAATTCTAGACCACAACTCTGAGCTGGTGGTGCGGTTGCTCAGGCACCAAGGAGCAAAGACCCATGAGGTTTCCCCAAGGAGCAAAGACCTATGGAATTTCCTTAATGTTTTCTTATAGGTTTGCAAGTTTATTTCCAGAGATTTGTCTTCTGTTGGCCTCAGTTCACCCATCTGTAAAATGAATAGGCTGCCACCTCCTCATTGGGGATTAGGAAGTGTAATTATAATTTGAAATTCTTTGCATCTGTCAAGGAGTAAAGATGTGCAGGATCTAATTAAGAGCAAGCTACGAGTTAGCATTTCTGGGTTATTCTGCCCTTAATGTCATATCTGCATTTAAATTCACAAATTAAAGAGCCCCCCCGGTTTTCATAACAAGTAGCTCCCACAGTCTGTGGGGCTCTAGGCCTGTAGATGAGCTGTGTGCGATGTGAATGGCAGTGCATAAGAAGTGACACCTCGGAGAAGACCGTGAGGAAGTCCCAGATGTCTCACACTGGGCTTCAGACGGGGCTTCCTACTGTTGGACTTGGGCTTTGCTTCTATTTGATTGTTTCTGTGCCCTGGTTCTTCTGTCTTGGAATAAGAAATTATTTAACTTACAGGAACCCATGGTTGAGAGACTTTAGCTATTTTAGCAAGGTTTTGAACTTTGAAAAAGACTTTGGATGTTTTAAAGAGACTGAACTTTTAAAGTATTAAAATTTTACAGACCCTGGAACTTTTAAAATTAGCATTTATATTGTGATATTAAAGTGAGATCTTGAGGATGAACCAGAAAAGAAAGTTTACTGTTTAGAAGTGTTGTATAGGTGTCAAGTCCACAAGGGGACAATTGTCCTTTTGTATCTTTGTCAATTGAGAAAATATGTCCATAAGACTGGCCTGTATGCAATCCTGTTAGGGCATTTTCTTGATAAATAATTGATGTAGGTGGCCCCAGTCCGTTATGGGTAGTGTCACATCAGAGCAGGTGGTCCTGAGTTGTATAACAATTCAAGCTGAGAAAGCTCTGGGGAGCAAGCCAGTAAGCAGCACCTCGCCATTGCTTCTGCTTTGGTTCTTGCCTTGAGTTTCTGCCCTGACTTTCTTCAGTGATGGGGTGTGACCTGAGAGTTATAAGATGTAATAAACCTTTTCTTCCTAAACTTACTACTGACTGACTCACTAACTAGCTTCTTCTGAACTCAGAGCTGTACTGAACTCAACTGACTCTTCTGGTTGGCTGATTCCACTCACTTGCTGTTCTGGCTCAAACTCTTCTCCAAGCTTCTGGTTCAAATTGGTCTTCTGAGCTGATTAACTGTTTCCAACTAAACTCTTGTGACTCTGGCTGACTCTGGCTGAATCTCTGACTCCTCTGACTGAATTGCTCTGCTCTGCTTTAAACTGACTCTCCCTGTTAACTGACTGGCACTCTTCCTTCCGCTGAACTGCTTCCGTGCCTATGCCTCAGACTGCCTCTGAGCTCTTTCTCATACTGCTTCTGACTCCCTGAGCTGAGAGCCTGCTTTTATATCTTGTGAGTTGAGCATGTCCTCACTCTGACTCACTCTGCTAACTTTTCCTCTGATTTGTCACTTTGGCTGCTCTTCCTGTCTGACACTGATTCCTTCTGAGCTCTGCTTCCTGTCTCTGCTTCCTCTTCTGCTTCTGTCTTGGGAATAAAGGCATGTGTTACCACTGCATTCTAAATACTGGGATTAAAGGTGTATACTAACATTCTTTCTACCCCAGAGCAGCCATGCTGACAGAATGTCCCTCTACATTTAAGTTCAAGGTAAGTTTGAGGCCAACATGCACTATAAGAAATTCTATCTAAATAAATAGTAAGACAGGAAATTAACTAAGCTAACATATAGACAAACACCAGAAGAGGTAACATATCTTGCATAGTAACAATCTACATGCAAGACTACTGTTATTTTCAAAGAAACTCTAAGTCTCTTTTCAAAATATAAGCATCTCCAGAAAGCCTCAGGTGTGATTAAGACCATGTCTCTTTCTGTCCTCATGTTTAGTACTTTGCATTTAGAATGAATTATCTGAGAAGAACTAGAGAACTGGTGACTACCTCCTCCAGGGAAGAGATAAAATAATTTCTAAAGTGTGGCAATGGATAAAAACAGGAATCCAGATGAAATATACAGGTTTTGGCACCCAGAGAAAATATTGCCTCCACTGCTTCTTGCCCATGTCCTTGCTAAGTACACCACCCATCCTACAGAAGAGCCATCCTCTTGTCTTCTTAGGCCAGCTGGTGCACGGTGTTCTCCAGGCAATGAATCAGAAAGAATGGCTCCCATCTCTCAGCTTGAAACCAACCCAAGGGCCCCCACCTCCGGCCATCCTCCAAATATGCTTGCTTCCCTAGCCAGTTTCTGAGACAATTGCTGGCGTCGGGCGCTGTAGGTATTTGCCCCATTTTGCAGATGGGAATATGAAGCATTGTGATGAGTTGCTTTACAGAGACTGGGTCAGGTTCAGCAGCCAGCACAGATTTTTCTCCAGCTGGTGAATGAATGAGGACATGCTGGGGAACTAGCCAGTCAGAGCCAAGCAAAAGTCAAGTCGCTGTAATCCAATAGCCAGTAACTTCTGGCTCATGACCCTGGCAATTCTGATGTCTAGAAGTCAATGATGATGCTCATAATCATGATGGCAGTGCTGTTTATTGAACTTATATCCTGTGTTGTGCCAAATAGTAACTCAAGTCTTTCAAGCTTAGACTTTTAATGCCTGTTTTAGAAAAAGAAGAAATTGATACCTACAATTACCCAACTAGGCCAGAGTGACAGAGTGTTGATTCAAATTCTAGGCTGGTCTGACTGACACTGACTGACCTTTAAGATGCTAACATCAAAGTAGAGCACTCATTAACAACTCTGATCTAATTGCTTTTGAGTCTGCGATGTTCCCAAATCATGCACATTTATCTATTAGAAAAATTAAGATTAATTTAATTTTGGATTTACCAAACTAAAATTTTGTTTGGTCAAATATTAGAATTCAAGTATGAAGATGTGTTTGTGTGTGTGTGTGTGTGTGTGTGTGTGTGAATGTGGAAACATGCATGACATAGCACATGTGTGTAGGTCAAAAGACAAACTTAGATATTGGTACTTGCCTTTCATGTTACTTGAGACAAGGTTTCCTGCTCACTTTTGGATTTGTCAGGCTAGCTGGCCTGTGGGCTTCTGGGAATTCTCATCTTACAAAGCTGGATTACAGATGTGAGTTACCATATCTTATTGTAGAAGTTTATTTTTAGTTATATATAAAATAATTGTTGTATGCACTGTTGGGTGAAGGGCTCCCTAGATCTTGACGTTTTGTATTGTTTGCAGGTGTTGGTTTTATGTGAGGGGTGCTTGATTGCTCATGATCTGCACGCGCTATCAGCAGAACACCTGAGGAGCTCTGTATCAGTAAAAACACCTGATCTGGAACATACAGGGTTCCTCTGTCCAGTATGGCACTGGCCATGACCATGGTTCCCTCTGCTGAGGTCTGGAAGGGTTTGCACTGATAAATATGCCTCCTTGTCTTCTTTGGCGAGCCGCCACAGAAATGTACTACTACAATATTCAGCTTGATGTGGTTTCTAGAAATCTAAACTCAGGTCCACATGTCTTTGCTGCAAGTGCTCTGCCCATAGAACCGTATACCCGCCCCAACCTGAAGAATCTTTAACACAGAGTTTGGCACTATGCAGTAGAGTTTCATTATTAAGTTGTGGTTTCATTGCACAGGGGACAAACTTCAGCCTAAGAAGGGGATAGGGATGCACCAGAGAAATCCAAAGAGAAATGTCTACATGATTGGAAGTAGATAAAGCCAAGGTTGGGAAACATGTGTATGCAAGTAATCAATAAGGTTGAACTCACAATGTCCAGGAAGCTCACTCCGGCTCTTCAAGACAGAGTGACATGTAGGGAGTAGGTTGCTTTAAAACACTTTTCTCTATTATTTTTCATTAGTATTTTTTATCCACTGTAAAACTTCTCCGTGTAAGAAACCCCATTCAGCCTCTTTGGAGAGGTCCCGTAGGAAAAGAGATTTCTTGTTTTCCAAAGAAATTGCCTGAGAATTGTGTTTGCGAGGATGTGAGCATCCTGTTAAGTGATAGCAACTGAGATAGCTTGGTGGGCTCAGAAATTAATTATCTTTATGTCTCATGGCCTCACACGCCGGTTCCCACTGTGGCTTGTTGCTCATACATCACTCTCTCCAATTACAAACCCTGCTTGAGAAGAACCAGCGGGAGGACACGTAAAAGTAGACGAATCATAATATCTACACCCCCTGGGAAGGATCCCATCTCATTTTCCTGGTCCTCAAATACAGTATTAAATTAACTTTTCTTTAATTTATCAAATGCAAGCCATTTATTCATTCATGCATCTAGTAAATATTCATCCAATGCCTACTATACGTCAGCCACTGTTGAAGTGTCCAGGAAGAGGAGAGAGACGAGCCAGAGGACAGGCTGAACTCACCTCCCTTGGAGTGGCGCCCAGGTGAGCAAAGGCACATGCGGAGTTTACAAACGAAAAGTCTGTAACCCACACCAACACTGGAAGGGTTAAGTTGTTACAGCACAATTTATCTCACCTTCATTGGCCTTAGTAATTATAATTATATTATAGTTAGTGAAGTATAGCATGCTTAGAATTCTCAATAGAAGTAGAAGAGGAAGAAGAAAGAGGAAGACAATGAGGACATTTATGGGGAAAGACAGATGATTCGGTGGTCAAGAGCAGTGGATGTTCTTACAGAGGACCCAGGTTTGGTTCCCAGCACCCACGTGGAAGCTCACAAACTTCTATAACTCCAGGATCTGATGCCCTCTTCTGACCTCCATGGGCACCAAACATGTGAGTAGTTCACAGACATCCATGCAGGCAGAAGACCCATACACATAAAATAAACTAAAAACCTTAAGAGACATTTGATCCAGAAGTTTGCTTTTGGCTGTGTTTAAAATGCATTATCTGTAGATAACAGTTGCCTAACATAAAACTCTAATTTGTTCCTTCTGGAAACTAACTCTTTTCTCCAGATATTACACCATATAAAGTTCTATGATGCTTTGAAGTGTTTCTTTTCCAATGGTATGTGTGTGCGAGAGAGAGTATGTGTGAGTGTGTAGATGTGTACATGTATGTGTAAATGTGTGTGCGAATGTGTGTGTGATTTCTCTGCACTGTTGTACATGAGTCAAGTTTATTCATTTTTGTTCCTGCAGAGTATTTTGTTAAAGTATGACGTCATGATTCATCACAATTTATTCCTTGAATCTGTGTTGGAACTGTGGTTGTTTGAATTACAGTTTATAGCTGTGTCAAAATGGACACTCTTTTTAAGTTCTACTTTGCTCTCATCTATATGAATACGTGTGTGTGTGTGTGTGTAGGTGCTTCCACAGAGGCAAGAGAAGACATTGGATCCCTGGAGCTAGAGTTACAGGTGGTTTTGTGAGCTTTGTGACCTAGGTTCTGGGAACCAAACTCTGGTCATCTGGAAGAATAGCAAGCTCTCCTGGCAGCTGAGCCAGTTCTCCGGTCCCAGTGTAGACATTCTTACACATACATTTGGAGCCTGTGACTTTTGAAATAAACATCCAGAGATGACACCACAGGTGTGAAGGCTGGAGTCTGCTGTGCTGTCCAGTGGCTTTCTGTCACAGGTGTTCTCGCGCCCCCACGACCTCACTGATACTGTAGCTTTTCGTCTTTGGTTGTCATTGTATTTCGGTTGGGAAACGGGCCGTTTACGTTTCTCAGCTGACTGATGTCGAGAGCTCTTTAGATCTAGCATCTGCTTATTAACTGGACTCGTGAACCCCTTCTAATCTCTTTCTGGTCTTGTGTGTGTTCACGTTGTCGAGGTGGGTTGCCATCTGTTGTGCCATTGCTAGTGGGGATGCCTGGTTGGTAGCTCCCTCTCCCTCTCCATATCCCTTGGAGCTCTAAACCTTCCTAACCGGTGAGCGGTCCAGCCTTTTCAGTGCCTTCTACAGTCAGTTCTTTGGAGACCCTCCTTTGCTAGTTGGGGGTTTACCGTGACTAGACCCCACACAACCCCACAGGTAGCTTTGTTTTATTTTCCTCCCCAAGATTTATTATGTAAACTTTAGAGTTTACAATTTTAATTTAACCAAAATTAATTTTATGCTGGCATTATTTATGGCTGAAAATTCATTCTTCGTGAGGATACTTTAGGGGGACGACTTTTAACAACAGTTACATCAATAACTAGAACATAGGGCTAAAATGTTATTAAAGAATTTAGCCAAAACTTTATTTATATCTTAAATGCAGATACTTCCTTGAATATCTTTTATGTGCAATTGATTATATGTGTGTGTGTGTCTGTGTATCACTTATACACTATTTGATTCCCGTCTTGTAGTTGAAGAAATGAAGGCTCAGAGATAGCAAGTAGTTTTCTATAGCCAGTTGGTAGGAAAGCCAACACTGGACATCGTGTGTGTCCACTGTAGAACTATGTCTACTAGCCACAGGACCATGCTGCCTCTCAACAAGCCTCTAGTGCCTCTTTCCTTATGCAGCCAGGTTACAAAGTTGTATTTGGACAGACTGTTTACACAGGACAGATCTCGTCACTTATGAAGAGTTAGGTTTGGGGAGGGAAAATGTGTAATAAAGGGGTATAAGCTGTTTTCCTTCCCAGCGTCTTACTTTTCCTGATTTGAGTACCACTGCATGCATTTCAGGCTGGCAGAGCTTCTCTGGGA
>JAMJFZ010002509.1:465000-482500 GCA_026225945.1 Cricetomys ansorgei
GTTCCGTTTCTCTTTTCTCCTGATTTTTATGACTCGAGTGTCACCTCTAAGAATGCTTTTCAAATCCAAAGGCGAGAAGACTTGCCACTGTTTTTTCCCCCTAAGTTTCATGGGGTTATCTTTTCTATTTAGTCTTTCATCCATTTTAAATTAATTTTTGGACCCAGCGTGAAGTAGAGTTCTGACTGTGGGTATTCTGTTTCCTGGGACTGTTTTCAAGACTTTTCTTTCCGGCTTGTGGCCCCGGCGGCACCTTTGTTGACAATCCAGCCACCGCAGATGTGAGCTTCATTTCTACTTTCTTACGTCTTGCACATACCTTTTTTATAAAATCCTTCCTGACAAAGATCCCAGCCATAATAACTTCCATTTTATTCAGGTCTCTTGATAACTGAGCTTTTGAAAGATTCTCAGAACATGAAAAATCTGTTATTTCTTCCCTCTCTCTCTGAATCATTTCTTGACTTCTGAGGGTGAGAAAAACTCCGTTTTTGAATCCCTTTCAAAGATTACATTTGACCGTGGTGCTAGGGTAGCCTACAGCACAGACCTCGGGAAACTGGGCAGCACAGAGCCCAGGAAACAGGACAGTCCCCAGCACAGAGCACGGGAAACCGGACAATCCTCAGGTGTGATTTCATTTGTTCTCTCTTGGCCCCTTAAAACCCCAA
This sequence comes from Cricetomys ansorgei, assembly GCA_026225945.1. Taxonomy (NCBI): domain Eukaryota; kingdom Metazoa; phylum Chordata; class Mammalia; order Rodentia; family Nesomyidae; genus Cricetomys; species Cricetomys ansorgei. Next base: position 465,672 of record JAMJFZ010002509.1, read on the forward strand.
TTATTAGAATTTAGGTCCTTCCACCTCAAAGCCCCTCATCTGACAAGGTTTCATTCTGTTAATGACACACACAGTGCTTTCCTTTTGGGAAGTGGGAATCTCGTGTGTCATAGGCTGGCTTCTGACTTGCTATACAGCCAATGACGACCTCGAGCTTCCAAGAACCGGGATTGAAGGTGTACACCACTGAACCTGGATTATGAGGCTCTAAGAATTGATCCCAGGACAACATGCACTCCAGACAAGCAGTCCAGCAGAGGGTTACATGCCAGCTTTGGAGTTTTCCTTTCACAACTCTGTGTGGGATACCTGTGCCCTGCTCCACTTTGGTAGTTCATTGGCCCAAGCTCTCTGACTGATTATTTACCTGTTAAAATATTTACATTGACTCTTTGAGGCCACAGCTGCTCCTGGCAGAATTACTGTAGAGTCCCAAAGGGGCCAGTCTCTGAACTTTTCCAATTGAAAAGGTCAGGCAGTTATGGGAACTGACAAGTTTTAATTCTGTAACCTCCGTGGAAAGCTGGACAGGGGCAGACTCAAACAAATAAATTAGTGTGAGCTTGACAGGAGACCCAGGGAAAGCTACCAAGGGAGGAAAGAAGAGGCAATTTCACTCCAGTCAACAAAGAGGGTGCTGGGTGTGCCACATTCGCCGTGAAGCTGTGTCATCTTGTGGATGAAGGGAAGTGTGAGTTATTAATCCCTTAAATCTCCGATGGGCCTTGTCCAGCTGAGGTCCACTCATTCTGTTCTGGTCCAAAGGAGATTACCAGTGATTTATGGTGCCTCAGAGATACAGATGCCCCAGAAACTGTTCTCAACAGGCTGTTCAAGAACTTTCCAGACTCTTAGACGTCTTGACCACAAGCAGGTACTTGTTAGAATTTTATTCTTAACAAAGCCGGATCCTCCTAGGACTCAGAAGGCAAGAGCACGCTCAGGCCTGCTTCGGGTGTTAGGGCAGTGCTGGGCATTCTGTTCTTGGATCCTTCTCTGTGCACAGTGCAGAAGGAAACCAAGCGACCCCAGCTGACTACGTCTTCTCCCAGTCAGATGGCTTCTGCTCTGTGGTCCTTACATTCTTCATATTAGATCTTGGGCTTTGCAGGAAACGTTATAGAAAAAATGTGCCAAGAGTCACAGGAAAATAACAAAGCACTTAAATTACTGTTTGTAATACACCCAGGCTCAGGTATATAAAGCTGAAAAGGGCCTTATTCTGCTTCTTTAATTACCTGTGTGTGTGTGTGTGTGTGTGACATATATGTGAGACATATATGTGGGACATATGTGTGGTTGCCCAAAGAGGCCGTATGTGTGGAGACCAGAGAGGGCATCAGATCTCCTGAAGCTGGAGTCCCAGGTGGTTGTGAGCTGCCTGACACAGGTGGGAAGACATGGGTTCTGGAATCCATGGTGCTAGGAATGGCAATGCCTCTCATGGGCTCATATATTTGAATCCAGGTCCTGGTGGAACTGTTTGGAAAGGATTAGGAGGTGTGGCTTTGTTGAAGTGGGTGTGGCCTTGTTGAAGGAGGTATGTCACTGGGTGTTGGGCTTCGAGGTTTCAAGAGTCCATGTCATTCCCAGTTAGCTCTTTCTGCCTAGTAATGTGTCTCAAGATATGAACTCTCAGCTACCGCTCCGGGACCATGACACATTGTCTGCTACCATACCCCCTGCCATGATGGTCATGGATTCTAACCATCTGGAATGGTAAGCCCCAAATTAAATGCTTTCTTTATAAGTTGCCTGTGTCATGGTGTCTTATCCCAACAGTAGAAAAGTAACTAGGACAATACCAAGCTGAGTTACTCAGCAGGTGCTTTCACACGTTGAAACATTCCTCTCACAGCTTCCACGCTGCTACCAACTTCTCCTGAGCCGACTTAGGTTTCCTTGAGCCCACTTTCACCCTCTGAAACATTCACCTACTCAAACGCGTGCCTCCTTTGAGTTTCAAAACTCCAACTTCATCAGCTTTTCCTTGATGACCCTTTCTCGGTCCTTCTCCAGTTTCTCAAAGGTCTGTTTAACCACAGCTTCATCACCCCTGCCCCTCACCCTGCATATTATTTTCTGTATCACTTATATTCTGGCGCCGCCCCTCAGCTCTGCATTTCCTCCCTGCCTCCTGTGGATACCTCTTTTGAAGTTCCCCAGAAAATGGCGCTGCTTCCACATCTACAGAATGCCTTTTTGAGGCTAGATGGTCCGATTCTCTGAAACATACCTTGTTAACAGCCATCCGCTGCCTCACCGGCTTTTCACATTCATTACAGCAGTCGCATTGCTCGGAGCACGATACACGATCACCTAGAACTCCTGCCATTCCTCCCCTGCGGTTGAATCGTCTCATGATCCATAACTGGAGGCTCGACAAGGGCAGGGACTTTTGTCCCTTTTGCTCAGTATGTACTCCTACCACATAGCGCAGTTCCGGTGCATTGTAGGCAACCTAACACATTTTAATTAGCAAACAATCACACGTCACTCACCTACTTTACGTAACTATCTAAAGTAGCACAAATGAATTCATGACTTTATCATTTGTCAATAACCTGTCAATGGCCATCTCCCATGGACAACAGAATAGAGGCGACTGCATCCGATGGTAACACCCTTGACGTTCATCTGAGAGGCTGTAATTGCCTCCAGCAACTCCTTTCCTATCCTGTCCACCAGCAACACCCTGGCTGGCTAGATTAAACCATCTCTGTACCACTGCTGTGTCAGGAACCTTCCGCTGCTGTTCCTTCTGGTCTTCCTTCTGGGATCCTGACATTAAAGACCTTCCTGCCTTTGTTTCTGGAACAAGTCTGTCTTTTACCTAAGATCAAGTTTATTTCAAGATCAAGAATTAGTAACAGACAAAGTCGATGTAATACTTTGGGGGATGTAATCAAATGTGAGGAAGAGACGAAGGTTGCAGTTCCTAACCTCTATTGCTTCTTTTTTAGTTTCTGAGATTGGAGTTAGAACATTTCTTCCCTTTCATTCTTCCAAAACCTCCCATGTACCCTCCTTGCTCTTTGCTCTTTGTCAAATTCATGCCTTCTTTTTCATTAATTGTTGTTGCAAGCATATTATGTGTGTGCGTGTGAATGTGTGTGTGTGTGTGTGTGTGTGTGTGTGTGTGTGTGTGTGTATATATATATATATATATATATATATATTCATTCCTAAATATAACCTGTGCTAACTCTATGACGTTACTTGCATGTATCTGTTCAGAGTTGACCATTTGGTATTACACAACCAATTGGTGTGATCTTTCCTGGAAAGGTGATTTCTCCCATGATCATCATTTGTTAATTGCCTGTAGTTCTTCATCTGGGGATGAGAGCTTGTGAGCATTCCCTGTTCCCTGTTAACGTGTCTGTTGGTGTTGTCTCTGTTAGCTCACATTTGAGCGGTCACGATGAGACATTGTGAAGTAGCTTCTATAATCCTAAGAGACACAATCCCACAGCAAACTCCTTCATCTTCTGGCCCTTACAATATTTCTGCCCCCTCTTCTGCGATGTTCCCTGAGCCTTAGGTATGGAAGAGATCATATAGATGATCCACTGGAACTGGACTCCACAACTCTGCAATCTGCTAAGATGTGTTTTTTCTGTAGTTGTCTCCATCTGCTGCAAAGAGAAATTTCCCTGATGATGGGTGAAGCCTACACCTACTGTCAGTATAAAGACAAGTAGCAAACCACTGTCTTTAAAAATCAACATTTTCCTTCTCCTATCATGAAAACTGAAAGTTCCAACCAACTCATATTCAGTGAAAGGAAATGTGGCGCTCAGCCTCCACTCGAAGGCATCAAAATGTAGAGATAACTGGAGAAAGACAAATGAGAAAAACAGAGATCAAGACTCCAGGATGGGAAAGGCTAGAGAAAGCAGGGCTTGGGAGAGTCTTCCAGAGACTTCCTGGGGGTGGAGGAACCACGGTGAAGGGGTCAACGGATAGACACAGGACTGAGTGTGGAAGAGATATTGACTCCACAATCCAGCAGTTTCCCTGGTTCTGTACAGTAGCTTTTGTCACTAAGAGCAGAGATCTGCTATGGTGTGTGTGTGTATGTGTTCATACTGTACTCACAAAGGATGGAGCGCACATCAGCTGCACACCACCTACATGACAGTATTCAGTGTAAACAATGAGAAGTAAACAGAGCAAAGGGATTTTTCTAAGCACCTAACCTGAGAAGCCAAGCTCACTTACTGCTTTGGAATCCATTGCCTCCAGCTCCCAGATATAAATCCTGATGACTCCGTTACACACATATGAGTTTCCTTCTCCTGCTTCAAATGTCGCCTCCCCAGACGCAGGCAGCCGTTCTGTCCTCTGGCTGCCGTGGGTCTCTGTCCCGCTCAGCCAGATCATGAGCTCTTGGTGAGCACAGCTTTTGACTCTCCCTCGGCAACCTTAGAGCCTCACTTTGGAGTCCTCGCGCCCTGTGGCCACTCAGTAAATATTATTGATTTGGCTTTGACAGATGCTGTAACTGTGGCCCAAAGCAGCTAAATGGTTTTTTCCAGGGCAACTATCAGCAGCTGAGCCAGAATTGAACGTCAACTTTTTCTCTTGGAGGGAGAGTTCCTTTCTGCAACCTGGACGTTTTTAACTCTTTGCAGAGATTTGCCTATGAGGGCAGTATTCTACAGAACAAGAGCAATGTTTGTTTTCCTCCACTGTGATACACTCTGACTTTTCAAACAAGTGGTGGTGCTGCTCACTGGCAGACTTGTAGACCCAGATGGAACGGTGTGACACAAGCAAAAAGATAGGGAATTAGGAGGGCCGACTGTCGGGAAGACGTCTCAGCGAGGTAGGAAAGGACACCAGAGAGGCTGATGGGGGCAGAATGTGATCGAAGAGTATGGATTATTTGTGAAGCTGTGGAAGAAGGACAAATAAACAAGCAAAAACACATAAACTCGAACCAGACAGACCCAATGCTTTTGGTGATCATGGGCAGGTCCTGCTTTTCTGAAACCGTTCTTCTCTCCCGTGAGAAGATACTTGCAGGTGCTTCAGTGCAGCCCGCGGTTACCCGGAACAGGCCAGAAGGAAGCCTGCAGGTAGCTATTCTTCAAGCGGATTTGCTGTGGATTTCTTCATGAATGTTTGCCAAAGTAAGAAATTCAAATTATAAAATTCACACACTTACCTCAACTATCATGAAACCTAAGGAGAAGAAAAGTCTATGTTATCGCTAACACGTGCTGTAATACTTGTATGGCCTCTGTAGTACTTGGATCGATATAGTTAAACTTTTATTCAGTGAAAATATAATGAACTTTGCTGTGTTAGTCATGTTGGGTGTACAACTCAGTGCCACTAAGGGGTCCACGGGTTCGAACACTATGGTTTCCTATCTCACCCCAGAGCCTGAGGGAGTTGCTCTCCTGCCCACGCGTGAATGATGCCCGGGTTCCAGAGCACCAGGCCCTGTGGCCTTCCCGTCAGAATCTTCTGCTGGAAACACTGTTTCCTAGCCTGCTGCCTCCTATCCTTGTGGGATTCTGAGCGAGGACTCGGACTAATGAAAGTAGACATGTTAACCTTACAGAAACCCCAAAATGAGATCACATACGTTTTCTCCGAGCTTCTGCCCATGTGTCTCCCCAGCAGGGCTTTCACTGACCTTATTCTTTGAGATAGTGACTCCTCCGTGGGGGAGGGGGGCTCTGCCTTCTTTGCCCCTGATTCTCCTATAGCAATGATTGACACTCAGTGGGCATTACAGAAATCTCTAATGGATGAGAGAATGGAACACCCAACCACATACCAATTCTTCTCTAAGGGCCACTTAGAGTTTCTCTTTACCCAGATTATTTTCCTCAAATCTTTACACTCTGTTACTCAGTTGACACTTAAGTATTTTAAGCAAGTATCTTCCCTATGAGCAAGGCAGTGACCTCAAAACTAACAGACACACACTAAGAGTATTGTGGGTGGGTGGGGGCGATATTGTACTTGAGAATTGGAAGATAGTGAGAAAAAACTAGAAATAAATAAATAAGTAAAAATATAACATATTTTACAAAAGCGTTGGCAGTAAGGAAGATGCCCTTTAATAAATGATATGACACTAAAACACAGAGAGCCACGGCTGTACAGTGTCCTGAATGGAGCATATGGTTGCACCTCCCCCAACTCCCCACCTCCCCCAACTCCTCCCACCTCCCCTAATCTTGCTCTCATTAGAAAATAGACATCTAGGAAGAGGAGGAGAAGGAGGAAGAGGAGGAGGAGGAGGAGGAGGAGGAGGAGGAGGAGGAGGAAGAGGAGGAGGAGGAGAAGAAGAAGAAGAAGAAGAAGAAGAAGAAGAAGAAGAAGAAGAAGAAGAAGAAGAAGAAGAAGAAGAAGAAACAAACCTGAATACAACAACACAGTAAAACAAACAGCAAAAGAAGCAGCACAAGAAACACATAGAGATGCAGAGAAACATACAGTGGCACACGCAAAATCAGAAGCCATAATATATAAGCAAAATACCAATACCAAGAGGGTAAGAAAAAATAGCTCTTTTAAATGTCCAATGCATTAACACACACACACACACACACACACACACACACACACACAGAATTAATACTCTGTTGGCAATTGACTGCTGAGCACCAGGCTTGTCCTGAAGAGTGGTTTGTATGCTCAGCAAGAGTTAATTGGAGAAAACTAAGTTTTCATTTGCAAGTGGTTATCAATTGAAGATAACTTTTGGGTTAGGGACTGGGACTCTCATGTCCAGTTCTCTCAGGGCTGGGGCCCCAGCTGGCACAGAGCTGTGCAAACCCTGTGCACGCTGCCACAGTCTGTGCGTTCATATGCATGGAGGTCTTGCTGTGTTCAGAAGGCTTTGCTACCTTGATGCTTCTCATTCCCTCGGGCTCTTACGATCATTCTCTCTCTGCTCTACATGGTTCCCTGAGCCCTGAGTGGAGGGAACTGATGGAGACAACCCATTAGGACCGAGTGATCCGCGGTCTGCCACTCTATCCACGTGGTCTAGTTGTGAGTCTCTGTGCTAGTTCCGATCTACTGCAGAAGAAGCCTCTCGGATGGTGACTGAGCCAGACAATGCTCTATGAGTAGAACAGAATGTGCCAGGGGTCATTTTAATTCTACATTCCTGTAGCGCACTGGTTCTTGACCTCCCGAGTGCTGTGACCCTTTAATACAGTTCCTTATGTTGGGGTGATAAATTTATTTTTGTTACTACTTTATAACTGTAATTTTGCTACTGTTAGGAATTATAGTGCAGATATCTGATATGCAGATGGTCTTAGGCAACCCTGTGAAAGGGTTGTTCAACTTTCCAAAGCGGTAAGCTTGGGATTCTCCACAGACTGAGAATGGCTGCTTTAGCAGAACAGTGCTATTTGTATTCACAGAGGTCCCTGGCCTATCTAGGCTTAGGTTGCCCGGGCATTGTGAGGAATGGGTTCCAGTTCATGGGTTAGGCAATAAATCCAACGGGACACCAGTTGGTCAATCCAGAAGCTTTGTGCGAGTATTGTACTAGCAGATTTTGTGTGCAGGCCACTGTAGATCAAAGGGTTTTAGCCTGGTTGGTTTTTGCCTTTTTCCCTCGGTAGAGTGCAGAGTACCTTCCAGCACTATGAACACTACTCAGTAGAGGCCAAGGCTCTAGGGAAGCGCCAGCTCACCTTCTCTGGGTTCAGTGAGTTGTGTAGGTGTTATCTTCAGGAATAGAGCCTTACTGTCAGTTTGTGGAAAGCCACCAATAGCTTTCCTCATAGCGCCTTCTATAGAACTGGATCTGTAGATGGAAACTGCTAAAATCTAACTATATTGTGGAATGCCTTTCTTTCTCCGTCTACTTTGATTGAAAGAACATCCAGGCCCTTCCGGCTTTTAGAGTCTCCACTGAGAAACCAGGTGCTATTCTAATAGGCTGCTTTGTACGTTACTTAGTCTTTTCCTTGAAGCTTTTATGATTCTTTCTTTGTTCTGTATGTTTAGTGATTTGATTATTACACGTTGTAGGGAATCTTTGACCCAATCCATTTGGTGTTCTGTGTGCTTCCTGTCCCTGATAGGCACCTGCTCTCCTTAGGTTAGGGAAATGTTCTTGTGATGTTGATGAAAACGTGCTCTGGTCTGTGTTTCCTCTCCTTCCTCCATCCCTACTAGTCTTAGATTGGGTCTGTTCATAGTCTCTCGGATTTCATGGATTTCTTGTGTCTGGATCTTTTTTTGGATTTAACATTTCCTTTGCCCAAGGCATCCATTTCTTATATTTTATTTTCAGTGCCTGAAATTCTTTCTTCTATCTCTTTTGTTTGACGGTGAGGCTTGCCTCAGAGGTTCTTGTTCGAGTTCCTAAATTTTTCATTTCCAGATTTCCCTCAGTTTGGGTTTTCTTTATTTATTCTATTTCCACTTTCATGTCTTGAACAGCTTTGTTCATTTCGTTCCACTATTTGTGAGTTCATGGGTTTCATTAACGGACTTATGCACACCCTCTTTAAGGCCCTTGGTCATGTTCATAACAGCCATTTTGAAATCTGTGTCTTGTCCTTCAGCTGTGTTGCATGTCCCAGGCCTGCTGCGGCAGGGTCTCTGGCCTCTAGTGCAGACACGTGGCCCTGGCTGCTACTGATTGTGTTTTATGCATGTGTCTAGATATGTGGGGTCGGGATGACTGTAGTGCTAGTGTTGGTATCTGGTCTCGTCTGTGCTAGGTGAGCATTTGTGTTCCCGGGTTCCTGCTCCCTCTCCAGATCTAAGGACTGTAGTGACTGTGGGTTGCCTGTAGGGAGTGCTTCTGAGTCTCTGCCAAGTGTGGCCACTGGGATCCTGGGTAAAATGTGTTTCTAGGTATTGGGAGGTGATAAGCAGGAATGGGGATGGGGTAGAAGGGCGGGGAGCTGAGAGGTCCAAGGGAGGCAGGAAAGCTGGGTCTGTAGCTAGAGTGGCCTGTGGATCTCCACAGAGAGTGTCTCAGGTGTTGGAGGGTGATAAAAGGGGTGGGGAGGAAGGAAGGCTGCAGGAGAGGATCTGCTTCGTTCCCTGGGAGTAGGAGCAGAGAGCAAACAATATATTCTCAATGATATTTTTTAAAAGATGCAGGGTGGTTTTCTGGTGGAACTCTTGGTGCCCAGGGAAGACTGTAAGGCTGGGAGATCTGACGCATCCGAAGACTGGCTGTGTCCCGAGGATGCGGGAGAGGCAGACAAGGGAGGTAGGGAGGATGGAGAGGGAGGCAGCGTGATGCTTTCAGTGGAGTTAACAAATTCTAATCAGAGTCCAGAACTGGGTGGAGGGAAAATAAAGATAGGCCTGTAGGAGAGAGGCCAAAGACGCTTTCCTGACAGCTTCAGAACAAAAGGAACATGGGATGTAATTCGTGAGACTGTTAAGCTCAGTGGTGGGTGTACAGACCTCCGTGCGGTGTGACATCCGACTGTAAACGCCTTCTGCTGACTGTAAACACAGAGACACAACAGTGGGGCCAAGCACAACGCTTGTGTGACAGCATGCGCAACTGCATTTGGTTCCCATCCGCATTCGAAAAGCATGATACGGTTGCCAACATCTCTAACTCCATGTGGCCCTAGCGCCGGCTGAGAGGTGGTGAGAAAGGCCAGGGCCACTGGCCAGCTAGCTCCAGGATCAGCGAGAGACCTGTCTCAGAAATGTTAGGCGGGCATTGGGCACCGTGTGCAGTTAGGGGCACAGCGGTTGCGGGCTAGCTCTTGGGTTCTGTGATCTCCCAACCCTGGGTTCCGGGTCAGACATCTGTCTCCTCCTGTGGAGCATGCCTTAGATGAGCTATTAAACTAAAAAAGATTAAACAAGAAGACAGAGTTGGGTGGGAGGGGAAGGGAGAGCGTCTCTAAGAAGAGCTCAGGGGCTGAGCTGGGGTGAATATGGTTGTCTGAAATTCTCAAAAGCTAATGAAAGTATATTTAAATATTAGGGATACATGAACTGACAAGGGTAACCTACATTGAGCTCTGGCCTCTGCGTAGGTACACACAGATAAGTACGTATGCATACAGCACACAGCGACAACAACAATACATTCAGTTTGCTACCTCATGTCACATCACTTTTGAAACCCTTCTAGAACAGACTGTGAACTTTTTCCATTTTTCTTTTTCTTTTTACAAGCTTACAGATAATTAGGTTTCTTTCTGAAATCGTTAAAACAAAGTTTATTCTTGATGTTTCCCCCTCTTCCTGTCCTCCCCCCTCCCCCTTGAGCCCATCCGCCCTGTTTAGAGTCCTTTTGCATGTTTCCTGTGACGTTTGCCCCCTGCAGTGCCTCTCCTTCCTCTCCCGCAGACTCAGGTATAGTTGTGTAGTCTGCACCCGTCCCACCCCGTGCTCACATGCATGCAAACAGTAAGTCGGGGTCCACGTACGGAACAGGACACACAGTGCTTGCCTTTCTGAGACGGAGTCAGCTCACTCATAACACTCTCGAGCTGGACTTTTCTTCCTGCACATTTAGCAATTTAACTTTTTTGAAGCTCAGTAAAATTCCAGTGTGGGTGTGCGTGTGTGTGTGTGTGTGCACGAGCGCGCGTGCACCATATTCTCATTATCTAGTCTTCTGTTGACAGACATCTTGGCTGGTTGCACTTACTTGAGCTGTGAACAGCTATGGTGAGCCATTTTAAAGCAGGGTGGTGTTTTCTATCTTTGCTCTGCAGACTCTAGCCCAAGGCCCGTGCTGGAGCAAGCAACATGAGCACGTAAGCAGAGAACGAGAAGAGAAATTAAGATTCTCCTTGGAAATACCTTGTCTCTGTGTCAATATTTTTCACTTGAGGGCTTTTTTTTTAATTCATTTATTGTATCACTTCTCTCGGTATAAAGTAACATTTTCCTTACATGGAGAATGCTTGGAAAACACGGAAAATGCATAATCTATATTTGTTTGGCTCGGGTAGGTTGAAAGCCTATGAAAAACAACGTATTTCACTGGCGTTTTTCCTCTTTCATCCTAACGCGTGTCCTCAAATCTCTAAACAGCTATTGCTCCCCATCCCGTTTATTTATAGGCTGTTTTAGAAATGTATATTAGTTAGGGTCATTTAGAGAGACAGAAGCATAAAGTGTGAACTCATAATTATGGAGGTTCATAAGTCCACAGTCTGCCATTGACAAGAAACAGGTTACATGATACCATCTTAGTCAACCTGAAAATCAGGCAGTAAACGGTGTAAATCTAAGCTCAGCGACAGACGAGCACCAGCATCCCAGTTCTAGAAAATGGGCAAAGAGAAAGGGGGATGTATTCCTCCATCCTCTGCCTGTTGTCTTCTGGTTTTTAATGGAGGGGCTTTGAGAACTGTTTCCTGGTAAGCTGTGAATAAACATCTAATGACAAACCGAAGACCTGTGTCCACACAACCTAGCTTGACGAAAAACCAGCTTATTGGGGCTATTAAAATGGCTATGCGTGACTCAATGGCAAGATCCCTTAAAAGCCCACCCAAGCACGCACAAGGCTGCATCTCTGAAGCCCAATGAACAATTTAAGGACAGCTCCATCAGAGACTCTTCTCTCCCACAAGGAATCGCGTACTGTTTATGTGACTCCGGGGAGCCTTGTAACTCTCTAACTTTCCAGAGACCTGTACATTTTGTTGGCCTCCTGAGTCTTAGAAGCCTCCTCTAGAGGAAACGTTTCAATTAGGAGGAAGCAACTGCTCAGCTGGTAACACCCACCAACTACGAGGAAGGCAATCTACCGAGTCCATGGATCCAAAGCTAATCTCATCCGGAAACCCCCTCAGGACACACTAGGGAATGACGCTTATTCAGAGCAACATGGGTCCTATTGCCACGAAGTAACCTTCGAAGAACCCAGACTGCTAGGGGACATTGCTGGGCCCTGTTTGTGACATCTGACCGGTTCTCCTTTATTAATCCAGCGGCCTCCAAACTCAGTGAGGAGGCCCTGGGCTGCTCTTCACGTAACTGCCCCAAACGCCCTCTCCCTGGGAAACGGAGACTCCACAGGCTTCTGGGAGCCTAAGAATTCTTGACGCAGCCAGGGCGCTGAGAGGTTTAATGCAGACACGGGCATGGCACTGGCCCCCAGCTGTACAGGTGAGGCACGAGGATGCTTGAGGGGCTCTTGTCTCGACATTGTCCTTCCTTGACCTCCGAAGCTGAGCTCGTGATGACAGGGTGGACCTTCAGAGTTCATCCACTGCCCCTGTAATTCCTGAGCCTCGGGCTCCTTGCTCAGCTCCCACGGTCGGAACGCTTTTCACCTGTCGCCAAAATCCACATGCTAAGATACAACCCCCGGAATGCCGGAACTAGGCGGAGAGTGGTGACACCACGCACCTAAATCTTCGAGATTGGGATTAATGCCTTTTTATGAGAGCCCAGGGAGCTGTCTCACCCCCTCCACCATGTATGTGGTAAGAAAGTACAATCTATACCCAGAAAACAAACTCTTCTCTTCCCAGACAAGAAGCCTGCCAGTGACTTGATCTTGAAGATATTGTAGAACCCCGGCAGAAACATTTCTATTGCTCCTAAGTGACCCTGTCTGGGTCATTTTGCTTCAGTGGTGTGAAGTCTGTCTGCACCCAACGTCCACCACTCTACCACCCTCCCCCGATGCTATGTGTCCAAACACATGGTTTTTTAAAATGAGTATTTGACAGGTCCTTACAGATTTTCATTGTTAACATTTTAATTCTTTCATTGCTCTTGTCTGCTGCACATTATTACAAAGTTGCACTCTGTTGATGTATGAGTTTAATATATGGCTTTAATTTCCTAATCTCAGGTACAGCACATTGAGTATATATATTCTATAACTGAATATATAGAATATATATATTCTATAACTGAAGGCATATATATATATGCCTTCAGTTATAGACTGCTTCATCCATGACTGCCGGCATAAGAAGGTCTTGTTTTCGGGGTAGGGATGTAGCTTAGTGGTAGAAATGTACTGTGTGCTGTATCAAATACAGACCATTTACATTCATACATGGCATTAAGCTATTTTGTGCGTGTACTCTTAATACACATGTCTTGTAAGAACCTCAGCATCTTGGCTGAACTGTTTGCCAGTTCTTTGCTGCACACACCGTCTGTATTTTGTCAGTTCATAGCCATTGCCACACGCTTCTTCTTCCCTCCGGTGTCGAGTGTGCCAGTTGCTCTGCTTCTTTCAGCCATCACCACCGTCACTGTGAACGGCTCCTGTGTGTTGCCCCGGGTCCTGTGTGAGAAGGTCCTATGGGATGGACTCCCGAGCGGGCTTACTCGGCCGCAGGGCATCGGCTTCTCTAAGCGCCACACAGCCAGGTCTCCTACCCTGCATTCTTAGATTCAGTATCACGTGGTCTTATAACCTTTGTCATCACAATGCCCACAAAACCGTATATTGTTTTACTTTATTTTTACTGTTTTCATATTTTACGATTGCTATGGAATTTTAACATATTTTTATAGAAGTGAGCTTATCTGGGGTTTCCCCTCTTTGAATTTTATATTTATAATTTTATCAGATTTGCTCAATGAAATTTAGATGATTAAATATTTCCTCATACCCCTCCGTACCGTTATTTATAATGGGTACATAACATCCCATAATATGCCATATGCTGTTTAACCATCACTCATTTATGTTATTAAACCTTAGAGTGCTTTGCAATTTTTTTTCCAGCTCTGATAAATGTCCCTGTATATGAATTCGTGTCTACATGGGTGATTATTTCCTTTGGATCATGTAATGGGAAAATTGATTCATGTCATGACTGATTGGGAGGAAATGAAACATTCCGGAGTTGCTTAGAACATACTGTCAAATGGCTTCTCAAGACCAGTACGTCATTTACAGTTCCATTAGCGATTGTGCAGTAAGCGAATTTAACTTCCTAAACATTTACAGTTATTTTCCAAATTGCCACCAACCTCAGACATGAAAAGCTGTAGTTCTGACAAAAAATAATCGCTCTCTAGTGATATCTAGACATATTTAAGGCAAAGTAGAGAATTACATTTCCTTTCCTTAAGACGGTCTGTTCTCTTTGCTCACCTTCTCCTGCCGCTCGCTACATTGTTGATTTGCAGGAGCTGTTTATCTACCTCGTGTTCACGTCACTCAGATCCCGTTGCTGCGGTGGAGAAAATGCTAGAACTCCTGAAAAGATGGTGGATGCTTGAGCTTGCCTTCCATGAGAGCCTAAGAACTGGGGGGTGCTCTCGCAGATATCAGGGGAATGGCCATGTACACTCAGGGGCTCCCGGATCAAAGTGACTTCAGGCTGGCTGAAGGTCTCCTCGAGGCGGCCTGTGGCCCCTGAGCGGGAAGATCCGGAGACCCCCCTGTCTTGACGCCCCTCCGTCTTCACCGCACACCCTGCCTGGTCATCCTGTTTTCTTTAGTTTCTAAAGCTGATCTAACGTGCTTCAAGCTTGCTTGTTGTTCTCAGCGCCTGAGAAGCCAGCTTGTGTTCTGTGCTGTGTCAGATTCTGCTGGAAGTCGGTGCATTCCCCTCCAGGGAACTGTTAACGCGTGCGCGATCGGTGCTCCTGTTTACATCGGGCCTGGCCACACGTGAGGCTAATTATGGATCCGTGTAGCCGTCTTGCTGCAAGGGACACCGAAATTTCGCCTGTCTCTGCCCTTTCTCCTGGGAAACAACAGTACACGAAGTCGTTTTGCCTACAGCTGTTTACTAAATGGCTACAGAGCACATCTCTCACACTAAATCCAAGTTCTCACTGGATATTTTCATCCATTCCTCAGCCGGATAAGCTTCTGCCCAATTCCATGTCTTTCTTTGTTGACTGTGAAGTACAGGTTTCCTAAAATTCTCCTCAATTTATAACAGAATTACATCTCTGTAAACCTATCATAAGTTGAAACCGTTTTGGGTCACAATTCATTTAATGGCTCTCACATATTGAACATCAGCGCTTACCCTAACCTACCTTAAACTTGTTCAAAATGCTTATACGACTCTATAATTGGGGAAATCCTCTAATACAAAAAAGATTTTGTGAAGAAACACTGAGGATCTTCTGCAGTCATTGCGCATCTGTGTAAACACGTCAGCAGCACAGGGCCTGTGCTGCACAGCGGTAGGATCTGCGGCTTGCTGCCGCCTCCCGACATCCTGAGAGTCTCGCGCTGCTTATTGCTGGCCCCCAAAAAAGACCAAAATTTGAAGTACAGCTCACTATCACAAAGCTGACCCATCTTACATGGAATGGTCCTAAGACGGAGACTGTCTTCACACACAAGCCTCTGGAAAGGTAATTTTGGAAAGGTAAATGCTCACCACTGGGAAATCGGGAGTAATCTTCGCTACCTGTGTACACACCCTTACGCAAAGGGAAGATGTCCTCGTGGTTCAGACATCTGCACCAGAGCACTAATTACTGTCCTCACTGTTGTGACCAGATGTCCAACTAAAGCACAGGAGGGCGGAAGGGCGGGCATTTTCCTCCGGCTCACAGTTGGAGGGAAGACATCTGTAATGGTGGGGAAGGCGTGGTGACCATGGCCCAGGAAGCTGGGCAGCTAGGACTCCTCACTTCCTCATGTTTCGCTGGAACAGGACGCAAAGAGGAAGTAGGAAATGAAATGAAAAATGAAGTAGGAAACCTCAAGACTCACCTTCCAGGGACCTGCTTCCTCCATCTAGACCTGTGTCCTAAAGGTTGCGCACACAGCCTCTCAGAACAGACACACCAGCAGGGGCCAACTGTCCGAACACAGGGGCCTTCAAGGGAATAATTTGCATTAATATACAATAACTACTTGCTTGCATGTCTCATCTTAGGGTCCTTTTAAAAATAATGTTATTTATTTATTCATTAAAAATTTCATGTGTCAGAGGCTGGAGAGATGACTCAGCGGTTAAGAACACTGACTGATCTTCTGGAAGACCTGGGTTCAATTCCCAGCACCCACATGGCAGCTCACAACTGTCTATAACTCCAGTTCCAGGGGATCCAACACCCTCACACAAACACACATGTAAGCAAAATAGCAATACACATGAAATAAAAAATAAATAAGCTTTAGGAGTTCGAGTGTTTATACAATTTATTTTGAGCGCATCCAACCAACATTACCTCCCTCCAGCTTTCCCCAGAACTCCCCTCAACTCATCTCCCTCCTAACTTCATGTCCTTCTTTGTTGGGGTTCATACTTTCTTGACTCCCATCAGGTTTCCTGCATGTCCAGGGGGCGCAGGCCACCGACCAGCAGCCATGTCCCCAAAGGAGAATGCTCTCCCTCGTTCAGCAGACGTTAGCTCACTTCCAGTAACTCCTCTGTCTCCTTGTATGCCACGACTTCCAGCTCCCTCTTCCAGCTCCCTCTCCTCTTACTGCACATATTCCTGATGGGCAGGGGTTCTTTACGAAACACATTTTAAGATGGTGGGGTGGTAGTCCTTCC
Organism: Cricetomys ansorgei; assembly: GCA_026225945.1. Classification (NCBI taxonomy): domain Eukaryota; kingdom Metazoa; phylum Chordata; class Mammalia; order Rodentia; family Nesomyidae; genus Cricetomys; species Cricetomys ansorgei. The sequence goes on from JAMJFZ010002509.1 coordinate 482,102, forward strand.
TCACAATTAAATGTGCACATTGTAAACGTAGCTTGGGAATTGGACACGTAACTGATGTAGAATACAAAATGCTCGTCTCTCTGGAAAGCTTCCTTGTGCCCCTCGGGTCAGTTCCTCTGGGTCTCAGCTGCCCTGCCTTGTATTCAGAGATTAGTTTTTATTGTTCAAGAGCCTTCTTGTGAGATGCATGTGATATGAGCTCTTTCATATCTGGTTTCTTTCATTGACTTCATTTACTACAATGTTCTTGTGAATTTAATGATGCTTTTGTATCAGCCTCAGAGTGCCATTGTTTAAGGATGTTCATGTGAGCATGAAATAATTTATCTGTTTAGGAAACTAAGCAGGCCTTGTAGCTTTTTCTAGTTTTCATAGATGCATGTTTTTGTTGGAGCCTAC
>JAMJFZ010002509.1:487500-585000 GCA_026225945.1 Cricetomys ansorgei
GAACTTAAAACTTGGAAAACCAGGTGCCAAAAAAGCAAAAACAGTAAATAAAGGATGTCAGATGAAATTATAGACAAGAATGGTGTTGGTACTGGGGAGAAGGGCTGTATCTAAAGTACAGTGGGTAGGGAGCATGCCACAGGAAGGAAGTCACCTCAAAGGCATAGAGGAGGTGGAAGTTGTTAGGCACTGCTGTGGTCACCAAGGATGACATGGAGGTGTTTTCATAGGTGCAAAACCTGCCAGACCTCAGCAGAGGGAACCACCATCCTGACCAGCATCATACAGGACAGTGGAACCTTGAGCATCTGAGCTCAGGTGTTTTCATTGATTCAGAACTCCTCAGGTGCAGATCATTAGCAATCAAACATCCCCCACAGAAAACCAACACCTGCAGACAATACAAATGCCAAGACCTAAGAAGATCCACATCCAACAGTGCACAAACAATTTTATACATAACTAAAAACAAACTTCCACAACATTTCCTCTTTTCTGTATGGGAACACAAGAAATAGAATCTCAGACTCCTATTCTGTTAACTGAGGCTGAGACCCTGTGGAAGTATTGAGAGGCCTCCTTCAGAGGTAGTGACAGAACAGCTTTTTATAGTTATTTGTGCATCTGTTCATTACTATTTTGATATATATAATTTCTGTGAGAATTTCATACAGTGTGTCTTGATCATAGTAAGCCTCCTTCTACAACTCCTTCCTGATGCATGCCTCTTCCACCCACTCTGGCCTGTGGTTGTTTGTTTATTTGTTTGTTTGGTTGGTTGATTAGTTGTTTGTTTGTTTGTTTGGTTGGTTGGTTGGTTGGTTGATTGGTTGGTTGATTGGTTGGTTGGTTGGTTGATTGGTTGGTTGGTTGGTTGGTTGATTGGTTGATTGGTTGGTTGGTTGGTTGGTTGATTGGTTGATTGGTTGGTTGGTTGATTGGTTGGTTGGTTGGTTGGTTGATTGGTTGGTTGATTGGTTGATTGGTTGGTTGATTGGTTGGTTGGTTGGTTGGTTGGTTGGTTGGTTGGTTGGTTGGTTGGTTGGTTGGTTGATTGGTTGGTTGGTTGGTTGGTTGGTTGGTTGGTTGGTTGGTTGGTTGGTTGGTTGGTTGATTGCTTGATTGGTTGATTGGTTGGTTGGTTGATTGGTTGATTGGTTGATTGGTTGGTTGGTTGGTTGGTTGGTTGATTGGTTGGTTGGTTGATTGGTTGGTTGGTTGGTTGATTGGTTGGTTGATTGGTTGATTGGTTGGTTGATTGGTTGGTTGGTTGATTGGTTGGTTGGTTGGTTGGTTGATTGGTTGGTTGGTTGATTGGTTGATTGGTTGGTTGGTTGATTGGTTGATTGGTTGATTGGTTGGTTGATTGGTTGATTGGTTGGTTGGTTGATTGGTTGATTGGTTGGTTGGTTGGTTGGTTGGTTGGTTGGTTGGTTGGTTGATTGGTTAGTTTGTTGATTGGTTGGTTGATTGGTTGTTTGTTGGTTGGTTGGTTGATTGGTTGGTTGGTTGGTTGGTTGATTGGTTGGATGCTTTTCACCCACCAACTCCAATTTGTGCTGCCCAAACATCTTTGGATGCATAGCCTTTTACTGAAGCATGATCAACTCCTCAGGGGATACACTGAGAGAAAACTGACTTTCTCTCTCAGTAGCCATCAGTATCCAGCAGCGACTCAAAATGTTATTACAAGTTCATATTTGCAGAAGATGCTGTTTCCTTGTATTCATCCACTGGCTCCGGATCTTACACTCTGCACCCTCTTCTACTTAGGACTGAAGATTCCAGTCTCTCCTCCTCTGGATCTTAGCCAGTTGTGCGTCCCTGTGTCAATCACGATGGACTGCAAATAGAAGATTCTCTGATGAGGTGTGGAAAATACACTAATCTACCTGCATAATGGTAAGTCATTAGGAGATAATTTAATACGATGTCTATTTAGCAGAATAATGGTAGTTTTTTGACTCAGTCACGGTGCCAAGTGTGGGTTTCATCTTATGAAACAGGATTCAAACCTAATCAGCTCTTAATTTGCTTCTCGGGGCCACATAAATCTATTGTTGTCTTAATTTACACCCCGGTGTAATGCAGTGTCCCGATCTAGTGTCTTATGGGGCTTTGACTACCTAACAGTGGAAAGTCTACTTTTAAAATTGATGAGCAAATGAAAAGGCATCCATATTTTCTTCCAGATCTGGCCTGGGAATGCACAGGTGGCATTTTCAGACTCAACAAAATGTATTTCTGAAAATTATCCATCTACTTCAGCATTTGGTATTTTTTTCTAAGTAAGTCTTTTAAAGAACTTCTCAGCTCCTAATAATATTTAAAGTTTTCAGAATAATTAGATTACTGCCTCTGGTTTTGCGATCTAAGTCGATGTGGCTTGTCTGAACGGCACCTCCCGGGGCTCCTCTCAACCCTTTTATTTATTCATTCAATAAACAGAAATGTGCTAAAGTATATTCCTGGCCGTGTGCTGTGTGGTCAGAGATAGGTTAATCCTTCACACAGAATCTGCAAGCTCCTCCACCTCCAGGAATGCATTAATACATATGAAATACATGGCATATCATCTGCATAAGAGAGAGGAGAGCTAGTAGCTGCGCTGGTATGGAAAAATTTAGGAGGAAACTTTGTCCCAGCTTTTGAGATGTGAATTTCCAGCTGTAGGCAGATATTGAAGTCACAAGGAAAGCATGCATGTTCGCAACGGCAACAGCACGCACAAAACCCTTCGGGTCAAGGAATCAGGGAGCTGCATTAGGAACCTGAGCACTTGGAAAGTCGGCCATCGCCATGAGCATGGCAAGCAGTGTGGCTGTGGAGCAGGCGCTGGCCTGACTGAAACTCCACACTGTGAAGTTTACATTTTAATTATTTTAGAGCGATTGGAGGCACTGGCAATCTCTTCTAACAGGAGAGTGGTGATACACTGAGAAAGGTCACTCTGGCTGTGGTGCAGAGAATGGATCAGATTACAGCAAGACCCCAGACAAGGGGACCTGCCGGTGTCACCACCACAGTCTGGGACAATGATGTTAATAGCCTGAAATAAGCTACTGCCAGAAGTAGAATTGGAGAATTAAAAAAAAAATAACAAGAGAGAGTTTAAAGAATAGGACTGATTGGATGTGACTTGTGGAAGGGAAAAAGGAATCGAAGAAATCAAGTCTGGCTGAGATGCGGGTAAAAAACTCGTATCATTGATTGAGATATCCTGCATAGACAGAGAAATAGACTGGGGTGACATGTGACAAATTCAGGTGGAACAAATTGAGTTTAAGCTGTCTGTGGATTCATATTTGACAATGTCCACTGGTAATAATTCATGCCCATCTGGAGCTCAAGAGAGCCATGCTCACTTGAAATATATTTGAGGGTCAGAGCAGACAGATGGCTGTTGGAGCTTTGATGGTAGCAGAGCTCACAGAGGAGCAAGTGTGGAGTGTTCAGAAAGAGCTGCCGAAACACTGACATGTTAAAGAGAAAGGAGCAGAAGAGACTCTGCTGAGCAGCTAGTGAGTAGAAAGAAAACTTTGTGTTAGGAGCTGTGGCAAGGCAGAACCTGGGACACCCAAGAACCTTCCAAAGTGAGGCCAGCTCAGCATGTTGCTCTAGAGACAGTTGTTTCATCTAGGAGAACACAGGTGGTCCACGGCCCTTGAGGACAGAGTGTCCGGGAGGTGAGAGCAAGGGAGCCAGGCTGTAGTGCACAGAGTCAGGGCAGCAAGGCATGGGTGCTGAGCCAGTTCCTGAAGGCGGAGGGAAGGTGTGCAGAATGAAAACAGGGCTCACAGGCCACGGAAAGCTTCCCTGCTGCCGAGATGCAAAGGATATGCGCTCACTGAAGTGATGTTCAGAGCCAGCGTGGGAGGAGAAATTGTAGTTACTGTGCCCTCCGGAGTCCACGTGTTGAAACCCTAATCCCCAATCTCAGAGTGAGACCATTTTTAGAAGTGTGGCCATTGCGGTTGTTACTAATTAAGATGAGTTCATGGCTTCTCCTTCTCCCTCTCCCTTTCTCTCTCCCTCTCCCTTCCAATCTCTCTCTCCTCTCTCCTCTCTCTCTCTCTCTCTCTCTCTCTCATCTTGGGTGTACATTGTTCTTTTCCTGAGTGCATCTCTCTTTCTTAATCCCCATACTTGAATCTACGTTAAAGCTGCCTCTTAGGAAACACCAACTTTGCTTCAAGAAACAAGTGAACAGAAACATGAGGTCACCCTAGAGGAGGCTGAGCACGTGATTCATTGAGTTTAGAAACCACATAACATGAGGGAACTAAACAGAAACACACAGAGACACCAAGCAATGAAGACAGACCAAGACGGCACCACAGAAGCCAGGAAACCCCAGAGACTGTGGACAAAGAGCAGAAGCCTGGAGGAAATGTGGAACAGCTCTTTCAGAAGCTCCTCCAATAGGAATGAGATCTGAATCCCACACTTCTTGCCTGTAGCGCTGTGTGACAACACTTCCGTGTGTGAGCGTGGCAGCCAGGGTACAGGACTCCCCACAGCGCCTTCCAAGACCCTGAATGAACGCTTGAAAGTGAAGATTGAATTAAATACCCCGTTTCAGCTTAGGAGAGTCAATCTGGAGCCAAAAAGGCTTGTATATGATTCATAGGTGGGTACTATATACAGTGTGCATACATTGGACAAAAGGATGATGTCATCCTTTCTGAGCAAGGGAAAATTCACATCCTGTGCCAAAGGAAGGACAACTGGAGTCTTAATCATACTACTCAGAACACTGCAACTTTTTTGCTAAAAGCGAAACTATAATTAAGGAGGGACTAATGTACTTTTCTAACAATGCTTTCTTATAGTAGCCCTAGAAAACTAATCCAGCACTAACAAAAGTCAGAACAGGTTGAAAGGCAAGGTGTCAAAGACTCTTGACCTAATGGTGCTGCTTTACCATGAATCGATGCTTCCTGTGATCTGTGCAGAGACAGGATGCTTGTATGCAGTTCTTAGAGATTGATGGACAAGCGGAACAGCCAATCGGAATAACAGAAGGAAAGAGAGGCTCATGGGACAGAATTGCTTTACTTCACAATGTCTGCGTGTAGTTTGGAGTTTTGCTTGTGGAACAGTCCTTACCATGACACACCCAGTGTTATTATTTGGGGAATGTGTTTTCCACTGGGGAAGACAACGCCTGATGTATTTTTCTGCACTGCCTGCAAGACCCTAGTCCTCAGTGAAGGTACAAAGCAGTGAAAGTATTTTATTCACAGTGAGAATCATTAAAATTATTCAGCAGGCTCTATGCCAATATGCCTCTCTCCTTCTTCCATCACCAGAAACCAATCCCCAGAGCTCAGCTTATAAAACCCATGACTGAACAATGTTTTTGTCTTTCATCATTGTCTTTCTCAGAGATTTGGTGGCTATGAGCTGTACCTTGGCATTGAAATGCCTCCTTGAAGTATCTTCTTCACCCTCAAATTCAAGGATATCTTAAGAGACTTATTTTCTCTTAGCATGAATATGAATCAAGTCTCAGCAGAGTCTGTAACTAACCAGTTCTCAAAAGGTACAGTAACGCAACTGATGCAGGAAAACTTGCCACCACAAGTCTCACACAAGCATCTTTCCCTCATGAAGCATGAGGCTTTTGTAACAAAATACGGCAATTCATGCAAATCATATGAGAACCTGTGAAATGAATGCCAAGAGACACCGGCGCTTATGAAGTCTGTATTATTCTCACTGCTGAGTAAGTCCTAGCCCAGAAGCCTACAGCCCAGTGCAGAGCTGGTCCATAACTGGCATGAATTTCTCAGAGATAAGGCTGGGGTCTTGGAAACCTTCAAGAAGGAAACATACAGAAGAGTAACAACCAGAGCTGGGCAGAAGTGATGACTTCATGGCTTCTTCCTGGAAAAGCTAACATTAAGTCTAAACATTCGATTTTAATAATAATTTCACTGCACAGTGCTAAGTACACTAAAGCTAGAAATCAGAATCAGAAAGATGGGAACATTAAGGCATCCTCAGCAGATTCCAATATTGCATGCCAGTCCTGATCTGTGTGACTCTTGTATAATATATATATATATATATATATATATATATATATATATTTTACTATATACACATATATATAAACATATGTATGTGTATATATATGTGTGTATATATTACAATACATAATATATAATAATATATTATAATAATTAATATATTATGTTATATTATTATATAACATAATTATAATATATTATTATAATGTATATATTTTATATAAATATATTATCATTCCTAATCTAGTTGGTTTTCATTAATGTATACCTAAGAAAATTTATTTAATTCTATCCATATCTCATGATTTGTTTCAAATCTGTCTCCTAAGCTGAATTGCTCGTAATCTTTACCAAAAAATAAAAAAGCCTGCTATTATTTAACATTGCAATCTACATTTATGAATTTAGAAAAAATGGAGGTCATAAATGGCAGGTCCAAATTTATAAGGCGTAAGCTACTGGCCCTCGGATTGGACCCCAGCACTCCCTGGATCGTAGGCTCATATTTCCAACTATTCAATGGGCAATGACAAAGCTCCCCTCACACATCAGGGAGTGGGGCAAGGGAGACCTAACTTAGTAAGATGATCAACTTCAAGGGTTCAGAAGTCTAAGAAGAAACCTAACAAGTGAACAAGTAAATTATATTCAACAGAAAGAGAATTTTTAACTTATGTCTCCCAATGTAGCACCACTTTTCTGCTTTGAGTCTTCATTTCCTCATTTATAATAATAACTTTTGCAGGGTTATATAGACTCCATGCAAAAGAATTATTTTACTGTGTGCAGTATTGTACAAGAGTCTCTACGTGCGGGGGCAAGATGCTGGCATTTGTGGGTGGTGAGTGAAAGTTCCAGGCAAAATTGTTCCGACAAAACAGAAATCTGTTTCACTGAACTTAGAAGAACCAGCTTCCCACTGATTCGTACAATGCCCTCTGAGACCTATAATTTTGAGGGGAAGGACTAAAGCCTGCGAGGCAGCTCTGCACAGCATAATAGTTCTTGACGAGATCTATTCTGACTGGAAATTTGTTCACATGCTGAATGAATGAGAATTCATTGCTTACTCTCTCTGATTCGGAGCTCCTGAGGGGTAGAAAAGCCAAATTATCCCAATAAATAACATGGCATTATAAGTCTATAATGGGATGGCACCTTCCTGGCAGTCAGACTGTGATCACACGAATTTAAACCTTGGGTTTGCCAAGGTGCTTGTTAGCGCAGGGCTACCGGGGCTTATTACATTCTTTTGGTCTTGAACATGGTTGTCTCAGCAGCTGAGTTCATTAGGTAAACAGCTGGCGTAATTGATGGTGTGAATACCACTTCATTTCCTGCTGCTCCAAGAGAATTTGCTTTGAGGTTGGAGAAAATGACCCGTTGCACCACTGTGAGTTCTGGCCCATTTTCCTGAAGGAACACACTTCAGCTCATGCCTGCAAATTGTCTCCTTTTCTTTAAGAGAGAAGACAACAGAGGAGCCTGTTGGCTAAGCTCTTGCTTCCGGCAGGGTAGAATTTCCAAGGTCAGCTTTTCCTTGGTCAGGAAGAATTTTACTAGAGCTCCCCAGACCTCTCTAGAAAGCTGTGTCAATGCCAGCAAGGCCAGTGCATCCACATGGGAAAAGAAAGATGGTCCTTTTAAGATGCAAAAATATTCTGTGATTAACATGATAAGGAATTCCAATTTTAAAAAACTCAGAAAGTCTTGCTTGGCTTGACAAGATTATTCTTCAGTGTACCCAAAAAGTTACAATAAAATAATCATCGGATTTGGAGTGATCAAAATAGTAAGATGTAGCTTCCACTCTGCCAGAAATAAAATATGCTACCAAGCAACACTTATTTTGCAGTGTGTTTCTGAAACCAGCAGAGGCACACATGTTAACAGAAATGAACAAGCCAAGTGAAGGGGACGCAAGTCCATATGGGAAACTCATTGCAAAGGACATCATTTTGAATCGGAAGTCACTATCTCCTGTCCCTTGGTGCTAGGAAGGACAGCAGCATGGCTGCTGTAAGCCGTGCCAGCTGTTAAGCAGAGCCTGTCACAGGCCTTTCAGCCATGTGGGAGGCCTGGAACAGAGCTTGGAATCTCTACTTTTTCTTCTACTTCTGTCTCAGTGGAGTGAAGAAGGCATTTTTAAGAAAACCAATCAAAGCAAAAGAACCTAATTGGAAAGACTGGTCATAAAAAAAAGAAGAATTTTGATTTAGAAACAATGTAAAAATATTTATCAAACTAATTAAAATTTTGCATGCTTTATAGAATATCATTAATATTATCCCTAGTATGAAAAGTCATTGATAAAACAAGAGAGACAACAAACTTTTAAAGGGGGGATGCCCTGAGCCTTTAGTTCACAGAACAACGATCTAAAGGTGTAACCATTCGCATGGAACAGTGTTTTAACTTCACAAAGTTGCACTGGTTTTATTCATCAAATGAACGAGCACAAGATATGTATCTAATGATTGCAGCTAAGCAAGAGGCAGAGAGCCCATCTGACAGAGCACAGGTTAACATGTTGGAAATCTGGAAAACGTTTTCCGTGAGTGTTCACGCATGCTTAGGCTGTCTCATCTTCATCTCTCAGCATTTAACCTGTCCCAGCGATCATAGGTGATCACAAAGAGCTGTGTGCAAGTCCTCTAGGAACGGCGTTAATAATTTAGACACAGAAAAAGCTCTACAGACACACGATGGGTTATGTAATACAGTGTAACACAGTGGGGAACTATGTCAGCATTGAAAAGGACATTATAGAAGTGTATTTAATGATATGGAAAGATGCTCTTTAGAAAATTACTTTTTAAAAGTTTACACATCTACATAATTATAATGATTTTCTCTTGGTAGTGAGATTGCTCTGATATTTTTTTCTCTTTTGCACGCTTTCCTGCGCTAACATCTTAACAATGAACCTTTAAGGCTGTAAAAATTTAGAGGCCATGATGTCCTGTTATATTTTCCCCTTAGAAACTTGGTGCAGAAAAAGTCAAAGTGTCTAGTAGGCCAGAGCAGGGGGCAGCAGTGTCTTTCTCCATGGCGCTGGTGTGTGCCTGCACATATGCTGCCCCCCTGCACATGCCCTGCCCCAAAGACTTCCAGGTCCTGCACTCCATGGCACCCACTGGGGCGGATGCGGACGATGATTCTGAAGCATGGGAGAACCCTTTTATCGGCCAGCGCATAGGTAAGGGACACAACCCAGTCCTTGGAGCGCCATTGAGTTCATTCTAATGTTGACTTGGGTCACTGGAACGAAGGTTTTTTTTTTTTTTTGTTCCACTGGACATAAGCGTTATAAACTACCTGTACTAGAACTGAAGAGAATTCTTCCAAAAATGGGTAACTTGGGTGAAAATACAGAGCAGAGAAAGAGGTAGAAAAGCCAGTCAGTCTCCACAATGTGACTTAAGTCCTTATCAATTCATCTCTGAAGTCTGCCTGATTCTGCCTTCCACAATAGCTACCCCAATAAAAAGCCAAATCAGTTTTGCAGGTAGGCAAGGAAGAACATGCAGTACTTAAACCAGTACTCTCAGAGTGCGCTTCACTTGGCGTCTTACTTGTAAATGAAGGAGACATACTCACTAGAGGCCCACAAAGCTTGCAAGAGGTCACTGGGAAAGGACCACGGAAGCCTTTAAGGATCTGGATAAGGTTTCCACCTTTATTTCTCTTCACCTTCGGCCCCAGCAGCTCTGCTTACTGAGTCCTAATACAGCAAAAGGCACGCTCACCTGGAAGTGTTTGAGAAACCCACGGGTCCCGCAACAGTATTTAGAAAGCGCATCCTGCGTTCAGGTAAACACTAAAATGGTATGGCTAGTGGACTTGCTACAAATCAGTAACTTAAAATGTTTCTCCTTCATCGTGAATGCATACTAGATCTGTCTTTCCAAACTTCAGGATCCACCAGAAGTACAGCCACTGCGTGGAAGATGGGGTCGGGGTTATTGTAGGGATTGACTCTCAAATTTCATACAGCCTGGGACCAGCTGGAAAGGACACTGAGAGCCCTTCGGAGCTTTTAGCTGCATTGCCCATTAGAGTGGACCCGTCGGAGCTTCCAGGGAAATCTCAGAAGCCAGAGGGACTGAGAAAGAATGACCCGGAAGAAATGAATGCCCTCGCCTTTGTGTCTGCAAGGAGGACGGGGACTGAGGCTGGGAATCCCTATGATGGAAGCTGGGCGTGGCATTGGGGCCCTAAGGAGTCAGGTGAACCTCGTCTGAGTATGATCAGCGTGTGCCTTCCCAAGAACGAAGCAAGGACTGCAAGCCCAGGACTGTTCCTGAAGTAGCAAGATTGGGTGCCTTTGTTCATAATAAGGGACATACTGTAGTGAGCATCACAGCGAGGGAGGGACCGCGGGATCTGGCTTCATTTTATTTGCTTTTTGACAATAATACACAGTAGTTAAACAGTGCTCATGAGAAAAAAGAAAACGGGTTCATCTGTGATGAACAAGGGTCACGTTTTTAAGATGTCTTAATCTTTGGTTTAATACTGCATTAAAGGAGACAATGGCAACCATTTGTCTCTACTCAAGGCCGGGTATTTGGACTTAATTTTGATCAAAATGACCCCTAGCTTCTGACATTTTGTCAGTCCTTTGTGGGGTGCAAACGTCCGTCTTTTCTCCCTCAACCAGAGCCAGCAAGGGTGAGCACGGCCACATCTGGCCGTGAAGATGTCTGTGTGCATATTTCATCGACTTGCTTTCTTTGTGTGACGCTGTCCTAGATTTTGATTTGTGGGGCCCGTGGCCAAGTGACAAATGAGGGCGCAGAGATCGTGTTATATAAGAGATGAGTTATCGGAGTAATAAGCACATGTAAATAGCATTTACATATTTAATGATCATTTTATTCTATGGCAATTTTACATTAAATATTCAGAAATAATGGGCTCTTTCCTCACATAAAATCCTTCTCTCAAGTGCATTATTATTACTCTGGGAAAAGAAACTCTATTATGCCATTATGCGGTTCATGATGGCATTTACGCCCTCGCTGCCACGCCAGTCACCTCTACATCCTCACCTCCGCAGCCTTATGGGGGTCACCTTTTCGCTGTAATGGTGAGGCAGAGTGGCCTGTGCCTCTCCTGTGTGAGGAGGAAGTCCCAGTTTCTCCCTCTCTCCACAGCCATGGGAACCAAAGTTTCCAAGGGCTTTGATTTCTCCTCATCTCATTGGCTTCCTGTTTGAGTCCCTTGTCGTCAGTTTCCCTCACCAGCTGTGCTTGTTCACAAAGTCTCGCCCTCTGTCTGCATCCCCCAACCATACACACACACACACACACACACACACACACACACACACACACACGAGACGGGGGCCTTGCCTTGCTTTGCCTTCAAAATAACATTCACAAGAGCTACTTGTGCTCCAAGAGGTTATCTTAAGTAGAGTTGGGGTTTGACGGATGTATTTTAATATAGGCTTAAGTTCAAGGGTAAAGGTGAAAAAAGAGGCATTTAGAGAAAGTAAGGCACTCCCCAGAGCATGGAGGTGGGTGCCTCAGAGAGAACCCCAGAAAGCAAGACTCACCTAAGTGTGGTCACGGGTGCCTCTAGGAATTAAGCAGTAGTTGGGTGAGCCAGGGTTGGGGTAGCCATGGCAACATCACAGAGCACAGCAGAAACTTGAGACGCAGCATAGGCATGCCACTTGACAGTGGGTTTCTCCCTGGCAGATTTCACTCTGCAGCGGCCAGAGGGCCCTCGCAGGCTTCAGCCCCCGCTGGCTCTTCCTCAAATATCGGTTGTCTCCATCCATGAACCCTCCTGAACTTGTGTCCTCCTGCACAAGACAGAGCAACCAGCTCCTTCTGGTTTGCTCTAACTGGAGCTCACTAAACGGGACCAGATGCTCCACCGAGGTATCTTACTACAAGACTCTCATGCCAGCAGTAAAGGACTCACTGTCAGCTGATGGTGTGGGTGTCTGCTTATCCTTGTTTTCCTAGCCTGCCTCCTTGTGAACACCTCGGTGGAGGAAAGAGCAGAGCGTACCGTTTGCCTGGGAATTGTAAGTATCCCAGCATGCCCCTGAGATGAAATGCTTTGCATTCAGCAAGGCACGTGCATCTCCCGCACTTTGTACTTTTATACCTGGAGTCGTGCGTCTAAGCGTTAACGGTAGTGGATTGCCTGTCCTCCCTGTGACATTGTCTCCCTTTTCTTAGGAACCTCCATTATACTGCACTAGAGTTGCTTCAGGTTTTCTGTGAGGGAAGACGAGGTACTCAGCCTCCCTTTGGTGCCAGGGCTTGGAGCCAAGAGCTCTCCTCACACTGGGCCTGACAGGTTCCCTCTGTGCCCAAAGCTGCCCTGCCAGCATTCCCCTTTCAGAGGATGACGATATGCCTACGTGGGGGCTCTGCCAAGCCCGCCTTGCCCATTCGGAGCCCTGCCTCTTCTCCCCATGCTTGGAGCACTGTCCAGGCAGCTCTGGGACAGGGCTGAGTCCCCAAGCCCTGAGTAGCCTGGTTTCAGCTCTCCTGTGTATTTTTTCTATTCTGAACGATTTGGTTTCTATGTAGAGAACCATGGTCTCCTGGGGAGCCACTGTCCTGGGGCTAGCCATGGCCTCATAGCCTTACAAAGACAGCACCCCAACTGCCCCCAGTGACCCCCCCCTTCGTGTTGTAGCTCTGCTTTGGACTCTCAGTGCTGACTCTGCTGTTCTGGGTCCTTTGTAAGAGCAGACAATACTGCCCTCCAAGTTCCCTCCTCCTGACTTAACGTCTCTGGCAAGAACACATAAGGAATTTCTGTAAACCTCTTACACCAGCCCAGATTGCTTTATTCCAGAGGGCTTCACTCAGAAATCCTTTGTTCTGCCTACCCGGCCACTTTCTATGACCTCCTTTACAATTATCTCTCCAGTTTGTATTTCCTCTCCTCCTTTTGACTCTACAGTCAAAATCTGTGGCTACAAACCCTGACTACCTCTCACCATTTAGAATATTTATGGAATATTAGGCAAATGTCTCACAGCGTTGAGACTTCTGAAGTTCTGAGCCCAAGACACTGTCTGTGGGAAGGCTCCTTGTTCTTCTGTCTTGGGACTGGCCAATGTTGCCACACACACTGGGTGTGTTTCTCACTGCTTCAGTATTTTCTCCCTCAATTTATGATACTCTTAAAGGCAATCCCAAGATTGGGGTTGCATGTGGTCTGGAAAAAGCAATATGATGCACCGGGGATCCTATTCCAATCGGTTTCAAACTTTCCATTTTCAGAAAGTAATCATTTTTCTACTACAACAAATTCCATCAGCATAGATGTTGGTTTAGAGGTTTATGCTGGAGGAATTTTCTGGTTAGCTTCCTTCCCTAGGATTAATGGGGCTGCAGATGTTCTCAGACAGCTTCCTTGGCAAAGCTGGCCTCCAATTTCAGGGAAGCATCCGGGTGTCCATCTCCTGGCAGGACAAAAGTGGAATCGGTGAGGAACTGTTACAGGACTAACACTGGACAGAGCAGGAAGCACTGCAGTGGTTACGATAAATCACATTTTGATAAATTCTACTTCTTAATTTATTTTCCTTTCACACACTACATTTCTACCCACAGTTTCTCCTCCCAGTTATCCCCACCTCCCCTCTACCCCGGATCCACTCCTCCTCCTCCTCTCCCCTTCAGAAAAGAGCAGGCCCCCCAGGGATATCAACCAAACACAGCTTAACAAGATACAATAAGACTAAGCACAGACCCTCATAGCAAGGCTGCGCAAGGCAACCCTGTAGAAGGAAAAGGGTCGGAGGAGCAGGCAAAAGAGTCAGAGACACCCCCACTCCCACTGTTAGGAGCCCCACAAAAACACCAAACTAAACAACCACAACATATGCAGAGGACCTAGCACAGACCCATGCAGGCTCCATGACTGCCACTTCAGTCTGTGAGCCCCTGTGAGCCCTGCGTAGTTGATTCTGTGTGCCATGTTCTCAACGCTATGTTGAGGTATCCTCAACTCCTCTGGCTCCAATAATCCTTCCTCCCCCTTCTCCTCAGAGTTCCCTGACTCTCAAGAAGAGGGATCACATGCAGATCTCCAATTTGGACTCTCTCTTCCTAATGTTTGGCATGAGTCTCTGCATCTGCTCCCATCAGCGGCTGGAGAAAGCCTCTCTGGTGACGATTGCGCTAGGCACTGATCTATGAATACAGCAGAATATCATTAGGAATCACTTCATTGATTGATTGATTGATTGATTGATTTAGCCAGTCCTGTTTGGTTCTACCCTTGATTTCTGGGCTATCCAGCCTCCAGTTCCTGGCCATCCAGGCAGTGTTGGGCATGGGCCCCTCCCCCTCATGGCATTGGCCTCAAGTTAGACCAGTCATTGATTGGCCACTCCCACAACTCAGTGCCCCCATCGCCCCAGGACATCTTGCAGGAAGGATGGATTGTAGGTTGAAGATTTTGTGGCTGGGTTGGTGACCCAGTCCCACCAGTGGAAACCTTGCCTGGTTACAGAAGATGGCAGGTTCAGGCTTCGAATTCCCATTACTAGGTGTCCTCACTGGGGCCACCCTTGAAGAGTCCAGGAGTTTCCACTGAATTAGATTTCCACATCATCCCCCAAATGCCCCCCAATCCCACTCATCTCTCCCCCTACTCTCTTCTACTGACAAGCTGATCCCTCCTGTTCCCATCCCTACCTGCCTCTGGTCCTCGCACAAAATCTCTTCTATTTCCCCTTCTCAGGGATATCTGTGAATTCCCCCAGAGGCTCCCTTGATACCTAGCCTCTCTGTGTCTCCCTTCATTTCATGAATGTTTTGGAAACCTTTTTATAACCGAAATAGCAAATGGGGAAACCTAGCTAGCCAGAGTGTATTCTTTCATTAAGAGGAACTGGACAGTCAGCTTTGAGGCAACCATCGTTTGGTTCTCGCAGTGGAGTCTTAATTTAGTAATTCCTTGTGCACATCCACCTGTCAAAACTGGATCTGGCCTTGAAGAGGCTCTAGGGTCCAGACTGATGCAAAAGTTCATCCCAGACTGAATGAAATTGGATCTCTGGGGCTATTGACAGAGTCTGCATTGTATTCAGGTTGATTCTGAAATGCAGTGAGGACCGTCACCAGACAGCCCAACTGTAAAGGGTTACAGTGTGTCAGGACAAAAGGAAAGTCGGAAGGAAGGAGCCGGTGCGAGGATCCATCTGAGGTCAGAAAGGTCGTCAGAGTGAGAACTTCAAAGATGGAAAGACATTGCTTGGCCTCCAGACTGTACTCAGGGCACTGGAGAGTGTTTATCTATCGCTGGCAGAGCACTGGTGTGTGAGTCCACCTCCGCTCCATAGGACATGGTCACCTCAGATGGCCTGGGGTTCGGGGGGGGGGGTGAAGTCATGTGATGCTGTGGCCTGCGGTTGCGTGCATAGACTGCTGTGTGTGTCCCCCATGGGAGAGTCCTGGCCTGCGCTGACGCACCGAAGGCCATCAGAACCCCACGCTGATGATCTGAAGATGAAAGAGGCTTAACAAGCATTTGACAAGAATCGTAAGAATCTCTTTGTCTTTTGCTGTTTTGCTTATACTGCATGCTGTAACACTGAAGTGTACCTACTGAGTGCACCGTGAAACACACAGGGACCACTGCCAGAGACCGGAAAACAGTAAGAAAACTGGGACAAGCGTGCGTCAGGAGCTGCTGACCAGTTGCTGGTTTGGTTTCTGCTGTTGCTTTTTGGATTCTTTTTTTCTTTTCTTTTCTCATACTAGCCCATACAGACACGTTTAAAATTTTGTAAGCACAATGTAGATGATACTTTGTGTTTGATTTTCTGATTATGCTTTAACTTTAAATCTCTTTTCTTAATATTTCATTGTTTAAACAGTGATTTTTTTTTAGTGATCCATTGAGGAACCACGTAGTTTTCATGTTATTTCTGTTTTGTGATACTAATGTTTATCTCAATGGTCCTGCAATTATAAATAATTTTGTTGCAAAGAATAAGTAAAAACATACTTTCTTTTCTAAAATTTTGTCCTTGGAGGAGATTCCCAAAAGTATGATAACCTATCTATGAGATCTCAACATTATTCTACCAGTAGAAATATTTGGCTTTGACGGAATTAATAAGTTTGTCTCTCTGGAGTCGAGTTAGGAAATGGATGAGATTCTCAGGAGTTTTCTAGTCATCTCCTTCATGATTTAGTTGCAGAGATCAGATTTCCCAGTGGACAGACTCAAAATACAGGAAGAGTTCTTATGCTAGAGAGAACAGGCCTCCCCAACATTCTTCCTTTAACTGTTGAGTCTACAGAAACAGAAAGGTGCATACTTGCTTTTTGTGACTCTCAGCCAGCCGACTAACATCTCTCCCTGCTTTTCTTCTGGTCTTCTTGATTTTGAGAGCCACTGGCTTCTGGAACTTGCATACCACTGCCCAACTCTGGCACTGGAGATAAATGCCAGTTCGAGAATGTCCTGTAAATGATAACTGCCTGCTACTAGAAAAGCCTCTCTCTCTCTCTCTCCCTTTCTTCTTCTTCTCTCTCTTTCTCCCCCTCTCTCTGCAGTTGCTGAGTGTCCTGTGTTAATCTGTAAAGGAAGAAACAAAGCCAGTCAGAAACTGTATTTCCTTACATAAACTGATCACACCAGGACAGAGGGGGCTTCTCTTTGAACAGGGCTCCCTGCTCTCAAGTCTACGAGGTCAATGTTCAGGTGTCATTGCAGCTTTTATAAAGACTCTGCAGGAAGGGGGGTGGCCCCTAAGAAAACTTGCTAATCAATCAGGTGTGCTTTCTTATTCTTCTTCTCTTCTTCCCCTTCCCAATCCCCACAGTCTCAGATACTCAAGCGCATGCGCACCATGTGCTCTTCTCAGGCGCCTCTTCCCCGTTCCTCGTCTCAGTTCTGTCAGTCAGAATTACCTCCATCCCTTCCCCTTCCTCACCTCCATTTCCCACAGAGGAAAAACAGCATCTGTACTTTTATCCAATCACAAGAAAGAAGACAGTCCTGTTAAACTCACCCCCACTGAGCCGGAGTCCGGAACTTCCCCTTGTCACCGTGCTGTGGACATGGTTAGAATGTGTCACACAGAGGTTCCTATCAAGGACACCGTGACAGAGGATGGAGCCCTGAGACGGGAAAGCCTGTGGGAAGTCTTTGGGCTGTTGGAGAAGCTGGCTTCAGAGGGATTAATTTAACTCTACGTGACCCCTCAGCCCTCACTCAGCAAATTGCGGTCTTTGTTTTGTTCTCTGTCTCTTTTTGGGCCATGTGACTATTTTCTTACATGGTGATGTCATAATCTTGAAGTCCTCGTCATAGCGAAGCTGGTACTGGTGCCTTGCCTATCAATTTCTGAAATAGAGCTACGAAGTCTCTTCACGGAGTTTCTACTTTCAGATATTTTGTTACAGTAATAAGTAACAGAGTAACACCCAGCCTGTAAATAATGCGAAAGGCATCCACTGTGCTACAGGAAAGAGGCTAAGCACAGAAAGACAAATACTACACGATTGTGCCCACATGTGGTATCTAAATAAGTCACATTTGCAGGCGTTAAAGTGAAATGGCTAGCTGGGGGGACGGAGAGGGTGTGAGATGAAGGGCTGTCAGTCAAAGCTATGAGCCAGTTCAGCAGCGGGGGTATGTATTAGAGGTGTATTGTACAGTATAACTAATAGTAGACTATTATAAGTTACAACTTTTGTAAAAATAGATTTCAAGGGTTCTTATTACAAAAAATACAGGCATCTGGGATGGTAAATCTTTAATTAGTCTGATGTAATCATTCCTCAATGTATACAAACATCAAATACCAACACATCAACTTGTATCCTAAAAATATACTTTGTATTATTAATTAAAATAAGTGAGATAAGTTTACATGCTTCCCTCCAACAATACCATAGCAGACGGGGGAGACTCGATTGCAATAGAAATGCCTCCCCTGTGACTCGTCAAAGAAGGGAAAGGCTCTGTTGCTCCTGCACTCCAATGACCTTGGAAATGAGAACCATTGACCTTGATGACCAGAGGGAACTCTGAGGTTTTCCTATCTGTCTACTTGCTCTTAGAGCAGAGAATAACACAGACCAAGAGGAAAACCTAATCACAGGTGACTCGGTAGGACCGAGTCAAATTCTGTTTCTCTTGTCTCTCCCAATGTTATCTTTACTTTCCATGACATGACCCCTCAAAGTCCCACTGTTTCCCACGTCTTACGATTGTTCTCCATTGCATGTTCCTAGAAAATGGCTCCCCAGATACTTACATGTAGAGTGATATCTACTGGATGTAATTATTCTTCTAAAAAACAATGTCAAATCTGTTCAGAATATGTGAAAAAAAGTAACTCTATTTTGTTTGTTTGTGTTGTAAAGAATAATCATTACTGAAAAAGCTGAGAAGAGTGAAGAGTAATTATTGATCAAATAACACTATTCAATTGTAAAGAGTTTGCTGTAAGCATATACTGTCTGGAAAGTCATTTAGTAAAGAATCCTCAAGCCAACAGATAAAAGCAATATGCATAATGTTCTGACATTAAGTGAAGTCCTGGCTTTTGGTACTTCTAAGCAGTGTAACCTTGGTTGTATGGAAGTTCTGATTAACTCAACATAGCCTTCTAGAGACTGTATTCAGACTAAAATCCCTCCCTGCTGATGTCAACTAGGAATCTTACATCCCCCGCAGAAGCTTCCAGGCCACAAGTGTCATTCTGGTTTTGTACTTTCTTCTTGTAGAATGTGAGGGTTGGAGAAGGTGCCTCTAAAAGCATTTCAGCTCGTGTATGAACCTGAGGAATACCAAATTTTCCCAGTGTGAGCCCACTTCTAATAGTCTGTATCCTAGGAAACGTTCTTATTTTTCATGAAAACAAACCCATTTCTGACATTCGATAGGCTGACTGATACAATGTGGGTTAAAGGAGACTGGGTTACTGGAAGTGCATTTCCTTGGTGGCTCTAAATATGCCATGCTCAAGGGGAATGACATCTGACATTCCGGGAGACGGAGAGTTCTTGAATAAAGCAATCACACCTGTAGAGTAAAAGCGGTGCTTTGCAGACGGTCACAAGTTTCCACTGTATTTGAAATATTTTTTTAGACTTTAGGACAAGGTAGAATCTCCTGACCTCCATCAAAGTCTCTCAGCTCCATCCTTTTTCTGATCATGGTTGTTGAACACTGACTACTCGTTAGTTAACCTTGGTCTAAAGTTTCTTTCCCCAAGATCAGAGGGTACATATGCTCCCTTGGAGCATAATTCTAGAAAAGTCATCTCCAGCCTCCTACAGAGCCCATCTGGTTAATTTATTCCTAGGAATGGGCACAGTAGACTTGGGAGGTGAGATTAGATTAGTGGTCTCTCATTGGGCTGCTAATTAAGCCCTTTTCATCATGATCCATGCTGGGAAAATTTGCTCAGATTGTAGGATCATAAGCAGCCGAAAGCACCACAGCAGAATTCAGACCGTATGTGACATGTGATCTAAACAGGGCGGTCTGTGTCCTTAGGAGCCAACCAGATTCTCGCCCACTTCTCCACTCTTAACAGACAGAGGTCTAACACCCTCCAGCCTCCATCTCCCAGAATGAAGCAAAGAAAATGTGCTTCCCCTATCTGTGGGTTCTGAATCACTGGATTCTACCAAACACAGACTGAAGCTAACCTTAAAGGTTATACAGCCTTCCCCCACCCCTGCTCTTCTCTAAGCAGTGTCCAGCAGCTATTTGTACAATATTTACATTATGTTATGTATTATAGGTAATCAAGAGATGATTTATAGGATACAGGGTGATGTGTGTAGGTTGTATGCAAGGACTGTTCATTTTATACAGGAAGATTGAACATCCATGAATTTTGGAATCTGAGATGCTCCAGGAACCAATGCCATTTGGATGCTGAGCGAGACCAGCAGCTCCCCACAGATTTACTAATATCAAGCTATACAATTGGAGATTTATACCATGACCTTCAACCTCTGTCATGCCTCGAAATGCAAATACTTCCAAGAATGGCATTTGACAGCCCACAGCAGACGAGTGGAGGAGATAGATTTTGCAGAGGATAAGAGTTTGGATAGAGGGTCTGCCTCGCTCCTCTGAAATCAAGCTTTGTGTTTACCTACTTCTCCTGCTTGCTTGTGTGATTTGCCCTGATAAAGAAACAGAACTAAATCCTCTCAGTCTGACACATCCAATACCCTTGTGATAAGGGATCAAAGGAGTGAGTGGATTTGTACTCCACAGGTATAATATTTGTCTTGTCTCATTTGTCATTTCGCACAAACATTGCCAATTATTTTTATGGCCAGGGGAAGGGCAGAAGCCAAGGCTCTCGCACACTGAGGGAGTAAGACATTAAACACTGGTGAGTAAGGGGCTCACTGCGTGCAGAGCCCATCCTCCTGATTTACAGCTTCAACACTTGCTGCCTACAGCCCTCCCTGTAATTGCATGCTGACCCGTCTTAAAATGGAAAATCCGTGGCAGCTTTATAGGCCTTATTTGGGATCTATTGTGTGTGAAAGTGCTCACGTGAAGGAAAGAAGCCTGGCTGTGGGGCTGGAGAGGTGACTCAGCGATTAAGAGCGCTGGCTGCTTCTGCAGAGGACCTGAGCTTGATTCATAGCACCATATCAGGTGGCTCAGGACTGTCTGGATATCCAGCTCGAGAGGACCAACAGCTTTGGCCTCTCAGGACACCTGCACTCAAATGCACACACACACACACAGACACACAGACACACACAGACTCACACAGACACACCCACACACAGACATACCTACACACAGACACACAGACACACCTACACACAGACACACAGACTCACACAGACACACAGACACACACAGACTCACACAGACTCACACAGACTCACACAGACACACCTACACACAGACTCACACAAACACACTATTTAAAATAATAAAAATAATTCAGAGAAAGAAACCTGGGAAATGGCACTTCCCACACACCCTCCCTGCTAAACCGTGCTTCCCTGTGTGAGGTCCCTTAGGAGCCACAGGCAGAGCCCAGGAACAGGAAGAATACTCTCAGATGCCTCAAACTGGACCCGTGCTCTGCACAAAGGAAGCAGAACGCGGGAACAGGAAGTGAGGCCAGACTGGAAACTCTCAAAGCCTGCTTCCAGTGAAGTATCTCCTCCAGCAAGGCTCTGCCTCCTAAGAGTCGGATACCGTTCTCGAATAGTGCCGCCAACTGCGGGTCACGCGTTCAAATTCATGCGCCTATAGAGGATGCTTCTGTCCCGACCGCCCAGCACCCTTCGTGAGGTGACTGTTCCTTCTGGGTTCAGGTAGAATCCAAAGCAGAGTTGATCTTTGCCGATATAGTGACCATCATTTAAACTTACCTTTCTCTAAAGAAAGCCAGACTCTCACCTTCTCGCCGTGTGCTCAAACTACGAGTGTTGCCCGCACGGGGTCCAGGCTGCGGGACTCCGGGTCAAGTCCAGACTGAGGCCCGCATACTACTTAAAGCTTTTCATAGTTAAACATTATTTAGCTATATTTAAAATCTGTTGGATAAAACATGCTTCCTCATCCTATCCAGACATATTTTCCTGTATATGAACAAAATAGACACAAAGCTATGATTCAGCTGCCTGGCTTTAATAAGCATGAAACCACTGAATATCATTTCATTCCGTTTTACAAGCCTACATGTTGTTGATGGACTGGCAACATGCATTAGTAATAAACTAAAGAGAAAATAAATTCATGATTTACTATGTGTACCTCATAAAATGTACTCTTCTTTAACTTAGTTCAGCAGAATTTGTAAATTGTGTTATCATAATTAATATTTCTTCATAATCTGCATTCTACCTTAACAATAATTTTCTGAGTAAATAAAATGTGTATGTAGTTGCATTAAAATTTTAATATATATCCATGGAAAGTATAAATTAAATATTAAAAATTAAAACTACTTTCTTATTTCACAGTTAATTTCTTTGAAATATTTTAAATGTGCCCATTAAAGATTAGCATTGTAATTCATTTAAAATCTTTAAATTAAAAACTTCGCATAAAGCCAAACTTACAAAAATGTGTTTTATTAATAACATGATTATGAATATATTAAAGCAAGTATTGTTTAAACTAGAAAAGTTCTTGTTGTTCATACAAGGAATTATTGTTATCCCTCATGTGTTGAATTTAAGCCTTCATGTATGTAAATTTAGTAGCGGTGTGATTTGTGAGTGTTGTAACACTTATCTGGGTCAACCATGTGCAACTGTAGAAAATCTGGAGAACTCACAAGTGTCTCAGAACCAGGAATCAGAATGCCCTAGGACACTGGACGGTGAAAGCTTGGCACAAGGGAGGGGACAAAAGCATTTTGTTATTCAAAACCTTAGCACACAATGTGCTCCTGAAGAAGACTGACATGTTTGTTTTCTCTTCCTCTTTCTGTGCCCTCGGTGCTTCTCACCCTAAAATCTTCCCTGCAGAGCGGGTGTCTGTCAAACTGGTAAGAGCAATGCCCTGGTGACTCCCAAGGACCCATAGGGCAAGAAACGGAAAATCATCTCAGGCCCGGGCAGTTTCAGTCTCAGGAGCGGCTTAGCATTTCAGGTTGCACTGGGCTCTCCCAGTCATCTGGCCTCCAGTGATGGGAATGGTAGTTTTTATTCAGTTGATGTATTTGTGGTAAGTAAAACGCAAAGTTGTACTTCCCTTACACCTGAGGGAGATAATGAACAGGTTTGTGGACATGACTCAGATGGGTGGGGGCCTGGCCCCTTTTGTGTCGGTGGTACCCCACTATAGACATGGACACCCTCTGAAGGACACAGGTTTGGGAGGAGTAGACTGGTGTATCTCTTTGATCATGCAAATAGACTGCTAAGAGAGAGCTAGGAAGAGCTTTTAAGATAATAAACTGCCAAACTCAGAGGAGCTGGAGCTAGCAGGAGGATCTGGAGCTAGCAGGAGGAGCTGGAGCTGGCAGGAGGATCTGGAGCTGGCAGGAGGAGTTGGAGCTGGCAGGAGGAGCTGGAGCCAGCAGGAGGATCTGGAGCTGGCAGGAGGATCTGGAGCTGGCAGAAGGAGTTGGAGCTGGCAGGAGGAGCTGGATCTAGCAGGAGGAGCTGGAGCCGGCAGGAGGAGCTGGGGCTAGCAGAGGAGCTGGAGCTGGCAGGGGGATCTGGAGCCGGCAGGAGGAGCTGGGACTAGCAGAGGATCTGGAGCATGGTATGGTATTACCTCTCTTGAGTTCTAGCTGTCCATATTAACCAAGTCTTCTGTGTATTTATTAATAAATCACCAGACATAATAACTCAACACTAAACTACTTAGGAAGAATACAAATTGGAAGGAGAAGAATAGGAGGTGTTTGTGGGCATTCCCGCATTTAACAGTTGGAAAGAAAAGATCCACAAAAGAGACGGAGCCTGAACAGCCATGATACAGTGACTGTGAAGTAACAGAAAGTCAGGAGAGTGCACTCGTCATGGATGCTCAGGAGAAATGTACTTAAGACAGAAGGGACACCCCACTCTATGTAATACTGCTGCGAAACCGAGTAAGGTAAAACCAAATAAGATATGTGGCAAGATGGAGGTCCTCAGAAACCCTAAGTGCAGCTTAGTACAGTGCTGGGTGTTGACTGAAGCTATAGACACTCCTCAACAGTGTTTCTCTGGGGCAGGTAGAAATGCTTTTGTAGTTACCGGGAGGACATGAACCACCAGATCTAATTCATGTTGATGAGTTGGCACAGAGGAAATCTGCACAGGAAAAAGAGAGAGAGAGAGAGAGAGAGAGGGAGAGAGAGATGCTTTCATGAGTGTGGTCCATGGGGGAATGGATAAAGCAGTTGATAGATATGTAACAGAGAGAACCAGATGGATCTATCCACTGTACTTAGAGGAGCAGTGAAGAATTATGGTGCGCGTTCTGCAGGCTGAGCCATTTGGTGGAGAAGGAGACGGAATCTCCCTCTGATTGCTCCCTCCTATTTCTTTTAGAACTTTAAGGCAAGAATCTACTATGAGAGAATCGAAAGTTGGGAAAGCAGAGGCTTGAGAGGAGAGGCACAAGTGTTACCACGTCATTTTAGAGGTGCAGACAGGATGTATACTAAGTCAGATCCACAGGTGGTACTGAGTGTGCACTTGAAATGTGTGCACAGGCAATAAAGCAAGAAAATGCACAAACGAAAACATGTGCTTTTCTGAGTTGGTGTTTGTTCAGCTGCTGAGATGGAATAAGCAGTGTTGGTGTGACCGCCTTGTTCAGAAGAACAAGAGGACTTGAAGTCTTACAAAGAATATGAAGGACATTCTGACTAGGGCTGAGTAAATACAGTTAAAAGAATGAAGAGCACAAGAGTGACACGCTTGAAAGTGACGACATGCACCGCGGTTGAGTAAGTTTTCTCTGAGTTTGTCTTTTCTACTGCTATTACTAAAACTGGGTAATCTCCATTCTATCGCTCGGTGCTCAGAGCGCTCGGCTTCCCCCACACAGCGTGAATTTGTGAAAGATGTAGACCTCATCTGAGAAGAGGTAACCAAGGAGACCAAGTGATTCCTGCAAGAAGCTTAAATGGCATTTCAGACTTGTAGCCTTGGCGTCTCCCTAAGATGGTCATAGAAATTATATGTGAAGTTTAATATCTGGTTACCTAAGGTCTCAGCACAAATTGGAACCTGGGAGAAGGGAACACGGAAAGAGAATAAAAGGCACCCAAATGGCTCACTACACCCCTTTACTGCTTTCCACTGTTCAAATCCCCAGGGAAACTGTCTGCTGCTCCTGGGCCATATTCTCCCAGTTCCTGTCTTGTCTCTGAGTCTCTCGAGCAACATTTTAATGACTGTTCATTTTTGGAAACATCTTTGAGTGCGAAACAGGTGAGGCTCCAGATTCCTGTTTTAAAATGTCTCCGTAGTCTTTTGTAATTACCACTTGCTAGCTGTCATGTACTTATTCCCTCGTCCTTCCCCTGAAGACATTTTTAATGTCTTCTGCATACAGGAGACCTGCAGAGGAGCACATCACACTGTGGCATCTGTGTGTCTATTTACGGTACCTCAAATGAAAGGGTGATGTCTGGTACCACCGCCTCAGGTCCCTTTTATCCCACTTAGCTTGACCACTGCACTGGTGAGCTCCTGTTACCGCTGTCTCCAAGAGTCTCTGAGCACTGACTATGTAGTGACAGCTCTGGTTGAGGGCTCGAAGCTGCCACATAAATGCATTTGCTGTTCTTGGTAAAGTGTACTCAAACTGGATTTTTTTTTTTAGTCCAGGAAAGAGAAAGCTAAAAGGGTGCTTTAATTTATAGTCCTTGAGTGTGTAAAAGTATATTCTTCCCTCTAAGGAGAATGATAGCTTTTAGCAAGCAAGCATGAAATACAGAGTAGTAAACGGACAATGGGAGGTCTTTCAGTGGGCCAGAGAGAGCATCACCTGACCGTGCTCCACCGTGGAAACCTTCAACCATGCTTGTGATTTGTCAGGTTGATGCATCTGGAGAGAATTAGCATGTGCCACTAAACTCAATTTTTCTTGAAGGGACAATACTGAGCCACAGCCTCCCTCAGGTTCTCCTCAGTGCCCTTTGCAAGCACAATTCCTTCTCTGGTCCATATCAAATCACGGTAAGCTTGGGGCACTACCCTGGGTTGGGCACTCACCCGTCCATCCAGCATGACTTGCCCATCTCAACTGAAAGGGTAAGAGCGGAACTTGTCTATGGAGCACCTGTTGCACACGGTGCCTACAGACTAGAACACCAAGACTCAGACAGGAAGTAGCTTGCTCAAGGCCCCTCTCTCCTCGCCCGGCCCACACACCAGTAGCATGTGCTGTCTAGCACATTTCTGAAGCCTTTATAATTCACAGCCTCTCATTTCTTAGAGACTGTCTGCCTCCCTGTTTGTTCCAGCTGGATAGCAGCTTTCTTTAGGTGGTAATAAAAGAACCCTGCTGCTTTACAGGGAGGTGAACCGACCTCCCCATGGATAACCGTTCTTCTAGGTGGGATGGTTTATGTCTTTGAAAGGGAAATAGATTATTGTTCTAAAAACCTAAATCTTCCTTTGATTCTTGCATTATAGGAAGGCGCTCGCATATTTACTGTGAGGAGGAACCTCAAAGAGAAGAAGAAACCCAGAGGAGCCAAGAGGGGCAGATGCAGCTGCAGACGAGGCCAGGCCTGGGGAGTGCTTTCTTCTTTGCTGGCAGAGATTTGAGGTTTCTGTCCTCACTCTTCCATTTGAGCTTTGAATGTTGTTGCAGAGTGATCAGCTCTCCCCATTTCTCATGGGAAACTAAAAATCCTGTGTCCAAAGGAACTCCTCTGTCCCGGACATACCAAGGCAGTTAATTACTCTGTTAAAACCTCAGCTGGAAGACGAGATAAAAAGACAAAGGGGCATATCAACAGGAAATAAAGCACATTAAAAAAAAAATAACTTACATTCTGGGAAAGTGGCCTTGAGATCATCTCTCTGGTGACAGGATGGGGACTCCTGAGGTGAGGGAGAGGACCCTAAAAGTCTGTCAAATGAGGAGAGGTTAAATATGATTTACACCTTTCCTCACTGGAATATTATAGAGCCTGCCTCTGGAGAGGGCAGGAGTTCAGAGTGTGAAGATTTTCTTCCCTCTTCACACGTATTTCATCAAGTACGTTTACTACTGTTTGATAAAACAAAATGCACATGCATCAGAAACAAACCAAGAACGAATTCCACCGATTGGTTAAGAGAATAGGATGTCGGGGGCACAGCATACCTTCCCCTTTCATTGGCCAGCTGAGTCTTTCTTTCCAGGCTGTATGTGCCCACCGACAACTCAGAGCCAGTGTCTACCAGGACTCACATTTCATCTTACCTAGATGTGAAATTCAAAGTACTCCGTGCCACTTTTAAGACTCTGTAGAGAAAGTGTATCACTTAGGCCCCTTTCTGTAATGTCTCTGACGGATTAGAGGGAAGGGGAATTGTAACAAGTAGTCCGTTCAGAGTGAAAGAATAAAACAAAGTAACTATTTGCAATGTACACGAGGCTCTGTAGCAGGCTCATAGAGGCAGTCAGGGATGCAGTAAGAGACTGAGAAAAGCTCCTGGCAGCACCAGCGCCACCTGGAGCACCAGCACCACCTGGGAGCAGGCGAGCGGTGCAGAGCATCGTTCTTACCCATCCCTCAAGAGTCAGAGTCCCCATTTGAAGAAGATTCAAATGCACATAGAGGCCTTGATAAGAGCATTCAGTATGACAGTGCCACACACACCTAGAAAAATACATTTTAAAAGGGAATATCAACACATGAATGACTATTGCGTTATTGTTTATAGTAGAAAAAGGAAAACATTCGGGAAAATAAAACTAATTGATCATCTGTAGGAACCTAAAACACCAGCTAGTGTGTTTAAAAAAGGAAATCTCTCACAAAGTTAAAATTAACTAGGTTCAGCCACATGTATCATCAATACAGAGATAAATGAATGGATAAATAATTCCCCCAAAAGATAGTGGTGAGCTCAAAGGAAAAAAAGAGGAATACACAATATAATAATACTATTAGTCGTTTATATAAAGGTCGAAGACTCCCTGCCTGGATGCAGCAGGCACCAAGTCCAAGGTGACAGCTTCCTCTGCCGAGACAGGACCGCAAAGAGAAGACGCACAGGACACTTCCAGTGTGCGTTTTTCATGCCACACCAAGGCACAAGGATGATTGTCATGTTTTCTCTAATTTTATGCACTCAAAATATTTCACATCAAGGACTAAAAGGGTGGCTCAAGCTGTCAGGAGTGTGGACTGCTCCTGCGGAGAGCCTGAGGGCAGTTTCCCCACCCATGTTGGGAAACAACTGACTCTGTCTCCAGCTCCAGGGGATCTGACACCCTTTTCTGGACTGTGAGCCAACCAGCATCCACACAGGGACAGAGAGAGAGACGGAGAGAGTCAGAAAGAGAGACACAGAGACAGAGAGAAAGAGGGACAGAGAAAGACAGAGACAGAGAGAGATGCAGAGAGAAACAGACAGACAGAGAGACCAAGAGACAGACAGACAGAAAGACCAAGAGAAAGAGAGAGAGAGAGAGACAGAGAGATGGAGAGACAGAGATAGACAAGAAAGAGAAAATTTTTAAAGTAATTTTTAGAAGTATTGATAAGATAGAAGAAAAATCAGCTTTTCTGGACAGTTGCCTAATTGTCATTCAAAACACATATGCTAATTTGTTATCCCATAAACGCATATGCTAATCTGTAACCCCACAAGCCGAGTGGAGATCCCATCACTCTGGTCAGACTTCTAACTTGGAGCCATCTGTTGGCAGAATGAATGGGGTCCCATTGCTCTATTCACGCTCCTGTCTTTCCAGCGAGACTGAGCCTGTCTTGCTGCCAGCTTCCCTCTTTCATGAGCAGAACGTCCACATGCACCTTGCACATTCCCCCTTTATTTGCTTTTCCCTATTGATTTGCTGGAAACACTAATTAAGAGCACTGAGAATGCAGGTTGACACCCTTCCTCTCTCTAAGTTGCAAGAAGCTATCACTCCTAAAGCAGAGAGACCAAAGGCTAATGGAAGGTCTTCCGTGGTACTCTGTGCACGAGCTGGGTCACTACCTACCCTAGCACCCAAACCACACATACAGTATTACCACTGTTAAATGCATTATTATTAAATGCACGACTGTTAAAGGAAAGGCGAGGTCAACACTAAAGCATTAAAGAAACGAAATCGCTCTTTTTCTGAAGTTTCTGTCTTACAATGGCCTCAGGTTGACTTCCCTGGTCTCATGTCAAGAAATATAATATTTAGAAAACATATGAGTGGTAACAACTCTCTATATGGCTCTTCTGGTAATCTCATTTCACTTTGTAGAGACTCACCATGTCACTTATGTTTTACTGTCTTCTGAGAGGAAAGAAAGAAGCAAATATGACAAATCAGCGAAATGAGATTTTCATCTAAAATTTGTATTCGTGGGCTGGAAATGCGGCTCAGTAGTTGCTGCTCTTGCAGAGGGCCTGAGTTCAGTTCCCAGTATACATAGGAGGCAGCTCACAAACACCTGTCATTCCAGCGCCAGGGAATACAGCGCCCTCTTCTGGCCTCTGCAGGTACCCACGCTCCTGTGTGGGTATACACACACAGACACACAGAAACACACAATTTAAAATAAAATACTCCTTTAAAAATTAGTAAAATAAAATTTGTATTAATCTTGGTGTGAGATGGTGGAAATTTCTTTCAAAATGGATACAGTCTCCAGCCATCATTGTTTATGTTTTTTGGTTTTTTGGATTTTTTTAAATCCCTCTTCTTACTTAAACAGAGAGGAATCGGTTTCTTTAGTATGCTAGGAAATCTTTGTGCTAAAACAATTAGGAAAACTCATTTGCGTGATGAATGTTCCTGGGAAGAATTTTGGTAGCAGCCCAGAGAGAGCTGTAGTTCTATTTATAATGGAAAAGGCAGCGTTGCCCTGGTGAACAAGACCAACTGCTTCAGATGTAATGGGCTTCTCTCAGCCCACAGCATCAATGGCCTGCCTAAGCACCGCAGAGCAGAACCCCGTAGGCATGAGTCACACTGTTCAATTCTGAGGTCTAACCCTCTTTCCAGGGACTGGATCTAGATTCCTTTAAAACTTCAGATATGTCTGAAGTCTCCAAAGACTTTTGGTCATCGGTGAGTCATTCTTGGTCTCTCTGTGCTCCTAAGGCTCTTGGGAGATCCCCTGGGCTGCGACTGAGACCTCTGCTCTGCACTGAGCTTGTCGTTAGCAATGGAACAACTGTCTAGGAACTGAACATCACCAGAGGACTCGCTGAGAAGGCAAGCCGTCACAGCACAACGAGAACACTCTCTTAGACTTGCCTGATGAAAGCAGATTTGAGGAAATATCATCTGCCCAAGATAACCTCCGCTGTAGCTGTGCATGCCAAGGTATTACAAGGTCAAGGCAAGGTCAAGAAAAGATTTATCCGAAATTGAGAAAAGGGGGATTTTTAGGAAAAAGAAGAAACTTACCTATTTCCCTTTGTCAAACTCTTCATCCAAATTTGTTTGAAACACAGCTATTGAGGTTAGCCATCGCCTCTGGACGCCTGCCTTTGCGTGTTATCACTCCTCCTGCTGAGTGTGGGCTGAGGGCAGATGGAGCCAACCATTGCCATGGAGGAAACGTAACCAAACAGGAGGTTTACAGAGTAGGAAACTGAGAAAGCTCAGGGACATTAAATAACTTCCTGGAGTTCTCAGTGCCAGGAGGAGCAGAGCCGGGGTTAAATTCATGGATGTGCATTTAGAGCTAGTAAGAGGAACTAAACTGACTATCACTCCACCTCACAGAGAATGATCTGACAGTGACCTACTGTTACAGGGTTTGTCCAGGCCACACTTCTTAGCATAATCCTTGCGTTTCCTTAGTGTGTGTGCACGCGTGCATGCCCCTGTGTGTTCAGGTGTACATGCCCCTGTGTGTTCAGGTGTGCATGCCCCTGTGTGTTCAGGTGTGCATGCCCCTGTGTGTTCAGGTTTGGACGGCCGTGTGTGTTCAGGTGTGCATGCCCCTGTGTGTTCAGGTGTGCATGCCCCTGTGTGTTCAGGTGTGCATTCCCATGTGTGTTCAGGTGTGCATTCCCATGTGTGTTCAGGTGTGCATGCCCCTGTGTGTTCAGGTGTGCATGGCTGTGTGTGTTCAGGTGTGCATGCCCCTGTGTGTTCAGGTGTGCATGGCTGTGTGTGTTCAGGTGTGCATGCCCCTGTGTGTTCAGGTGTGCATGCCCGTGTGTGTTCAGGTGTGAATGTTTAAATGATTACAGAAGTCAACCTAAGGGGTTGTTCCCAGGTACCCTCTACCTTTCCTCTTAGGGAGTTAGGGAGAATCAGAGTCTCTCACTAGCTGGGAACTCGTCGAGTAGGCTAGATGGTGGCCAGTGAACCTAAGGGATGCAGGTCTCTGCCTTCCCAGAGCTGGGATTACATGTGTGTACAACTATTCCCAGATATTCTTACATGGGTTCTGGAGGGGTGGGGGTCACACTCAGATTCTCATGCTTTCAAGGAAAGTCCTTCCCAAATGAGCTATCTCTTCAGCCCTTAGCTTAATCCTAACTGGAAATATTTCTCCCTCTCCTTCTCCCTCTCCCTCTCCCTTTCTCCCTCCCTTTCCCTTCCCCTCCCTCTTCTCCCTCTCCCAGGTCCTCTCCCCTTCCCCTCCTCCTCCCTCTTCCTCTCTAACTTCCTCTCCCCTCCCCCTCCCTCTCCCTCTCCCACTTCCCCTCTGCACCTTCAGGCCATCTTGCCACTGGTTTGCCATATCCTCAGCATTTCTCAAAATGTGAGCATGTCTAGCCCACCACACTTCTCCCTCATTCCTCGAACCCGGACTCTAACACACAGTCAGGCCACAAAGGTGACACAGGACTTTTTTTTCTGAACGGTTTAAGGAAACAGCCGTACTTCCAGCAATGCTAAAGA
This sequence comes from Cricetomys ansorgei, assembly GCA_026225945.1. Taxonomy (NCBI): domain Eukaryota; kingdom Metazoa; phylum Chordata; class Mammalia; order Rodentia; family Nesomyidae; genus Cricetomys; species Cricetomys ansorgei. The sequence continues at coordinate 519,012 of JAMJFZ010002509.1, forward strand.
TAACACAAATGCTTCCAGAGGTAAGATTATGAATTACGTACTGTAGAAGGGCATAGTAAAGATACTGGCAGTGTATATCCGGGTCTCTTTAGCTGCTTCCAGCCATAAGCGCAGTGGGGCGGACCTTCCTCCCAGGCTGCAGGCACCCACCCTGCTGATTCTCTCTCCTCTTCATCCCGCCATCTCTTTCCTCTGAGGGCAGCCTTGCTCAAATGCTTTCTTGAGCAGCTGAAATGGAGAATTCTTATTATTTCACAGTAGAATGTCTTGGCTCCTTTGTCTCTGTCTCTGCATGTCAGAACACCCTTTGGGGCCTCACCTGCTAACACCAAAAAGGTCATTAACAAGTTCCTCTAAGGAAATAAAAATCTTTTACTTAATGAATCCACAATGTAATTTAAGAACATAAGGAGGCTTTAAAAATACCATACTTTCATGGTTTTACATGTATTAGACCAAAAGTCTCAGAATAATTATATTAACATTTTCTGTAACAATTTGATTAAGGAAAATAGCTTAAGGAACTCTGGGCCCTTATTTCTACCCACTTGTAGTAGGTCTGAATGGGATTGACAGCCATTTTTTGTTTTTAAGCCGATTGGAATAAACCTTTTCAGTATGGTTTTGTCACTAAACGGCTCCATAACTGAGGTCCTTCATTAAACTTCACTTTCCACTTTAAGTAATTATTTTTAATTTACTTAAGTGCTATTTAACAGAACCCCACACACAGCTCCAAAGTGAAAACTGCAGCACACGGTGAGTCTACAGCAGGCTCACCGCAGCCCTTGCTCCCCCTTCTCGCCCCACCTCGCTCGCACTCTGTCACCTTACAGCAACCCAGCCCTGGCGTTCACGATCTTAGAAGTGTCTTTAGTTTACTCTCTAAGAATGCCATGCATGCGTACAACGTGTTATCACATGCGTTATATATGATAACGTATCCATGCTCTCCAGCTCCTCCGCGATCCCTCCCGGCTCTGACATCCTGCTCTTGATTTTTTAATCCACTGGTGCAGGGCTGACCACTGGAGCAGGGGAAGTCTCCATCCCCTGGATGCCCACCTGATCCGCCAAGAGCAGACGAGGTGTTCTCTGAACCCTGTCTATTCTGGGTTCAGGGAAGGCGTGAGTGGGTGGAGGGCGATCAGCTGCATCCTTGCGCTTTGCAGGCCCCTCAGCCATCTCTCTGAAGCCTGGGGGGAATTTGGAAGCACAGTGGTCTGGCTCCATAGTCCTCTTTGTTAAGGAGCTTCCTTGTGCCTGACCTGACATGCAGTGTTCAGAACCACCCGCTTCTGCTCCCACCATTCTGCCCATGAACACTCTCCCCACACAGAGAGCCTTTAGAGTAATCAGCAAAATAAGTCATTCAACTCTCCAGCCTCCTTTCTTCCCTACCGTTCACAAAATTAACAAAAACAAAAAAAAAAAAACAAACAAAAAACACTTTTGTCCATGATGAATGTTCGTCAAAATGCCGAGATACTCGTGGTGCATGCTTCCTCCCACGGCCCAGCCGCCACCTTGCGCAAGAGCGAGGCACCCTCCTATGCCCAGTTCTGAAGCTCTCTCCCTCAGCCCCCGCTAGGACCCTTGTTGGACTCGCTCTAAAAGACACTGCAGATCTGGGAAGACTGTAGGAATGAAGTATTTTTAGAATTCTGCTTTTTGGTTTCTGTTCAAAGAGCAGAAAGAACCAAATTAAGTGTTGGAGGAGGAGAATCTGGATACGAATCTGCCTCCCCTCCAAGCGTTCCTCCTGCGGCTCCTTAGGTTGCATCCTGAAATATTTATATGAGCAAATACCTTCACTTATTATGAAGAAAGTCTGAGATAACACAGTCAAACAAACTCATCTCTAAAGGAAGATAAAAGCTCCGGTTGGGTAGTAAGGTTGCCAACTGCTGCTCAACATTTAGATCTGCTAACACAGTAAGTAAATATTAGTGAGTGCAGCTTTCTCTGTGACTTCAAGACCTGGGCAAACACGTGATCATGAAGATAATGCTTTAAAGAGCAGCTTTATACTCTTGAGGTGGGGAACAACTAAACATCTCTTTTTCATGGTTCCCACGGCAGGGCGGAGGTCTGAGACTCTCCGAGTACCCGTGTTTCATCTCCTGCGCTTAACAGTCTTAACTCACTTCTGTTTTATTTCTTTTTGAGATTGTGTTTGTTCTCATTTTGTATGTATGAGTATTTGTCTGAAAGGATGTGCTTACCTCCAGCATGCAGTACCTGCAGAGGCCAGAAGAAGGCATAGATCCTTCTGGACCAGAGTTACAGATGGTTGTGAACTGCCATGTGGATGCTGGGAATTGAATCTAGGTCTTCTGGGAAAATAACCAGTGCCTTGGAAAAGCAACTCAGCCAGTTCTCTTAACACCAATCCATCCCTCCAGCCTTTCATTTTCATCAGGAAAGGGTCTCTTGCTAAGACTCCCAGACTAGCCTTTAACTCAGTACACAAGCATTGAACTTGCAATTCTCCTACCTCAGCCTCCATTGTAGCTGGCTGGAATGCAGAAGTACATCTCCTGCGGCAGCTCACCAAGGAAGACAAGGAAGCATTCTCATTGATGCACACTCTGCCAGACCTCAGCAGAGGGAACCACCATCCTGGCCAGCCTTGTACTGGACAGTGGAACTCTGAACATGTGAGCTCAGGAGTTTTTATTGATCCAGAACTCCTCAGGTGTTCTACTGATAGCACGTGCAGATCATGAGCAATCAAACACCCCCCCCCACATAAATCTAACACCTGCAGACAACACAAACTGCCAAGACCTAGGCAGCCCCTCACCCGACACCCAATCACAAAATGATTATTGTATACATAACTAAAAATAAACTTCCACAACAGTTGAACAGCCTGTGAATTGCCATGAAGCATGAATGTTACTACGCGCTATCTGTTCTACAATTCACATGATTATCAGATACACGTCGTGATCACAAGCCAAGCTAACCAGTTTCGTCATAGGCCACTAGTGTGTGCTCGCCGAGCCACCCGGACTGCCAAGCGTGCAGTGGCGTTGCTTCCTTCCATCCCTGTGAGAAATCCATGAGACACTTCACAGACCCAAGTAACCAAGGAGGGAGTTGGTATCCAACACTGTCCAACAAAGAGGTGAACGTCAGTAGCGCCGAGTGTGACGTTCAAACAGGTATAAGTAGAGCTGAGAAGGCCGCGGCTGGTCACGGAAATGCTGCCGCCGCCCTGTGAGTAACGCAGTGTACCGGGAAGGTGACGCCATCAGCCTTAGGAAGGAAAGGAGCCCTGGGGAAAACTCGGCGATGTCTTCTCGCGTGCGGCTTAACTTTCTGTTCCCGCCCCCTTCAGTCAGGGAGGCATTTGTACAACCCCAGTCACACACATACACAAGGCCTGCGTAAAAATCAACAATTATGATAACTCCATGAAGATTTTATTTTTTTAAGATTTATTTGTGTGGGGGGCGGGGTGTCCATGAGGAACGTAAACGGTTGTACCCACCTGAAATGGGCTCTGGGCACTGAACTCAAGTCCTCTGTGTGGCTGCTTAACTGCAGAGCCATCTCTCTAACCCAAGAACTTTTTATTTTTAAATTATACATATATTATAAATGATATATAAGTATCTATGATATAATATATGTAAAGAAATATTTTAGCCATTTAAGAAATTATTGGAAATTCTGCCCAAATTCCAAGCCAAAAGTCATTTAATAATTTTTCTGTGAAATTCAAGTAACAATTTTTAAGATCAAACATTCTAGTATAAAACAATCTAAAGTTGCTTTAATCTGTGTCTGTGAATGATGGTGGGAAATGCTAAACTGTGTTCGAATGGTGACGCTGAAGGAAGAATCCTGTGTTGTTAGCTTTTTACAATGCTCACTGAAAGAAAGGTTTGAGGTTCTTTAAGCAGTCACAAAGCTCCAGGGAAAAGTCTAATGTCACAAGAACAGAATTGAGGGCAGAAGGGTCTAGCCACACTCCTGACCTGTGATGCACAATGAGTTGGCAAATCATAGTGTACTGTTTGAGCTCACTGAAAAGCTAGCTCCAGAATCGGGGTAGCCCCACCATTCAGACCCAAGCATGTTTAGCTTAGTGCTCCCCAAAGCCCCTTGTTGGGCTGCCCCCCCCAAACTCTGTGACAGGAGAATACAGCAAAACGGCCCCAGCACAAACTTATTCTCTCAACAAGAAGGTAGACAGTTTCCAACAGAGGTTACCGCTGTTCATCTCCCGATGTAAAAGTGCCCACAGTAGGAAAGAGAAGCTGCAAGTTCATCCATAGCACTGGAGCTGTGGAGAGCAAGCTCAGATTGGAATGCCGTCTATCTGCCTTGGTTCTTTTTCTGCTGGATTTTTAAATCCCAAATTTGATGCTTTTTTTCCTTGCCACTGTGTGCTTTTTATTAGAAGTCTCATATGGGGTACGCTCTGCTCTGTTGGGTCCTGATGACTGTTGTAGGCAGATTCCCCAGACAGTTTTCCGCTGGATATTTCTGCTGTTGAATTCTGTTTATTCTTTTGCTCTGACTTGCTATATACTTAATAAACTCACTCATTTAAAATGCAGAATAAGGCTATCATAGACCCTACTCCAGACTGCGCAGGCGTGACCTAAGGAGCTGAGCTACGGCTTCCGGTGTCCAGCACTGGAAAGAAGATGGTGACACCTGCTTTGCTGAGCACACATGTGTGAGCAAACACGCACGTGTGAGTGTGCAGAGCACTGGGCACAGTGCTGGCAGATAATAAGACCCTAACAAGCAGACGCTGCCATTTTTACATCTACAGAGGAAAAGAGTCAAGGAAGAAGTCATAAATGTGAAAACTCCAGGGTGATCAGAGAACCCTCCGCCTGCCCAATCAAGGGATGGGTGCTGGGGCTTATCAGGGGCCTAGGAGATGCCAGGTTTTTGACAGGAACGATCTCAATCAATCAGTGCAGCGGTGTGGCAGGATGGCGGAGAGCTCTTCCAGAGGCTGCTGATTGCAGCAACCGCCCCCTGTCTTCCTGCGGGACGCTGTCAGCACTGGCCAATGAAGCTAAGACCGGTAGCCTGTTCTGTCTCTGGGGCATCTTAGATTTTTTAACAACAACAAAAAATTTAGATGTTTGGAAAGGATTTTCAAACTCAACAGTTTCTTTTTATATCTTATTATTTCTTTGATTCCAAATTCGGAGGGAACACACGTTAGCTTCTCTGCCTCCTCTTTTGTTTGAGTACAGTACAAAGAGAATCAAATTTTAATAACTACTATTACTATGTGTTTACATATAATGAGGCCATTTCCATGTTCGCACAGATGGTCCGGAATATCGAGACGATATCACAAGCCATTCCCGTAATGTGAGGCTTCTCAACCACAGTCTCTGATCTCTGTCAATAAAATATTTTTATTTGATATTCATTTTTGTAATAAACTTATGCGATGCCGAAAGTTTGCCGGAACGGTGACTTGCACATGCTCCTTACAGAGGGGAGTGAGGAGAAGGTTTTTGTGGTGCGAGCGCTCACCCCTGCAGTCTGACCGCTAGTCAGCTGGAGACTGAAAAGGGGCTGAGGGATGATAAAACAAGATCTCTGGCCCCACTGAGACTTCCTAGAGTCTCGGCCACCACATCATACATTCTTAATGGATCCACCTTGAATTCATTTGTGTCTCGGTACATTAGGACAGTGTCAGAGATTAAAGAAAAAACATGCTTGGCAGGTCAAGTAAGGTGGGACCAAAGCAGGTAAAGAGTTGGTCTGCTTAGGGGAGACGGGAAAGAGCAAGGGAAACCATCTTGGACATGTTCCCCCTGAATCGCCATACAAAAGGACCACTGTTCTCTGTCCCTGTGTCCTTGAACTAATGACCAGCTGTAAAGGTCCGGTACCTTCTGCACAGTTGTGGGCGCTTTAGAAGTTGGGGCATCGCAGGAGGAAATAGGTCATGGGGGTGCCGAGTGGGCCTTAAGGCTTTCGGGTAGCCCAACTTCCTGCTCCCTCTGCCTCCCGACTGCAGACGCGGAGAGTCAGTTGCTTCACACTCCCGCCTCCGGCCATGCCTTCCTTACACAACGGGCTGTACCCCCTCACACCGTAAGATGAGATAAGCCCCTCCTGCCTACATTGGGTCATCAGGTATTGTAGCAATAAGAGTAGTGTATACTCCTGCAGTTGGCCATTTATTTGTTTTCCCCAGCTCCTGGATCTACTTGCTAATGTATCGTTCTCTCCAATCTTGGCTCCTTTGTTGCCTACAGGAAACAATTAAGTGTCTCTGTCCCCGGCTGCTGTGGGGAGAGTGTGTGGCCCCCGACTGTCAGATTCTCATATTTAAGCCTTACACTATCCAACGAGATGCATAAGGAGTAAGGTACTTGGAAGGTGAACGGGTTATAAAAATGGACCCTTGTGGGACTGTCATGACTGAGATCAGTGTTCTGATAGACATCGGAACTGCCTCTGCCCACTACAAGGACTACTTACAGGTCATCTCCCCACCCCACCCCTGAAATCAGGACTCTCTCCACGGTCCTGTGGAACTCCTTCCCTCTGGATATTCTATGACCCTAAACCTTACCCTGAGGTGGGGAGGGACAATGAGGTATGTCTTATGGTAGAAACCTTTTGCCGATATGGATTGATTTGATTGATTCTTTATACACAGGAGAACACACAAATAATGACACCCATTTAGCACCTAAGTCAGAAAAAAAAGCAAATTCAGAGAGGTATTCTCGAGATAGCCAACAATAGCCTGTTCAGATTCCTCTGGCAATTTTTTAACATATGTTCTAAAAATTACAATGTGTTTTGAGATTACTACTAAGGCTAGATACAAGTGTGTGGAGACAGTTATGTCATTACATTATTTTTTTAAAATACAGCAAAACAAACAAACCAATAAAATAGACCAGCGCCCAAGGGTGCAAGCATGCCGCTCTGAGCTATGAACAAAGGGAGCAACTTCCCATTCTCCCCAGACCTGGCAATTTAAAGGCAGTTAACATAGGCTGTCAAGGAACGGTTGATGTTGAGAAATTGTCCCAATTAATTGATTAGCATGCAATTATTTGAAAGGAAAATATTGAGTTGTTTCAGTTTATTTGCCAGAGGCAATTATCTGACTGTTTAAGTAACTCCACTCACAAAGAGGAAAGAAGGGGGTCAGAGACTGACTGGACCCTGCCCTTTAAGTGACAGGGAGAACGTCTGTTTTGCAACAGGGAGACTTAACCTGAGGGGAGAAGGAACAGCTACCACGTCTACAGTGATTTTGATGTGATTGAGTCAGCTGAGGCCTGTACAGAATTCCAGCATAACCTCAAGTGCTGCTTCTACCGCTAGTGTAAGATTACCTAGACAGGCGGCAGACAGACGATCCCACCACACACACACACACACACACACACACACACACACACACACACTTCTAACTCTGGTTTCTTGTCAGAACTGAGTGAATTAATGCAGATGAAGTACAGAAAACTGTGTTAGGTACACAGCAAGGACTCTATCCACGCCAGCCATTCTTTTGTCAGGAAGATACTTCACTAGAAAACACAGCCTGCTGCTCCATCACGACGGGCAGTTACTACAGCCCAGCTCTCTAAGGAAGCCCTAAAACTTGTTAGTCCCATAAACGCAGCATCTAAGTTTTAAAAAGTCTTTGTTAGCGTGGATGAGGCACAGCAGATACTAAAACTGGAAACTATCGCGCTTCAGTCACTAATTTATTTTGAACGATCATTAGGACTGTATCACACACCAACACTAATAATACATTCTTATGTAAGATAATTATAATTACCAAACAGGAGAGCGTGAGACCGGTATTTGTACAGTTTTTGTCAACCCTCTGTCATGCCTGGCTTTGAAGAAGACAGCAGGCTCCAGTTTGATCTGGTTTGATACCTTGTTTTGGTTGAATTTTATAAAGAATGTCCATCTACACACAGATGTAGTGGGGAAGAGACGAATATTCTGGAAGGCTTTTCAGATAATTTTGTGTTTCTCCATGATATTATACCAAAGCTCTACGGATAACCGTTCCTTAAAAGTGTGTTGTAAAGTGAATCTGGAGTCAGATCAATAAACTTTTCATTTTTTTTACATTAATACTCAGTGGTCCATCTTTGACCAAACTGGATCTTCATCTTTGATTTTCCAACGTCATAAACCATGCACTTGGAAATTCACTAAATTATACAGTTTTCTAATGTTGGTACATTTTGTTATTCTCTACAAAAAGTTAGAATATAGTAATGTTATTACAAATCTCCTCAAAAACACCCTTTATGAATCAAGACCCTGTTAAATGTAACTCGTCTGTATTCTAAATTTCATACGAAAGCTTGAACTTTTGCCACTGACAATAGTACTGTCAGTCGGGTTTCTGGAAATGGCAGGTGCACTTTGATGGTTTTCAGGAAAGATGTGACAAATGCCGAAGTCTGAATATCTGCAATTTGTCTGTCAGTCATCCCTCCCAGGGAAGGGCGTTCAGTGAAGAGCAGGTAGTTCGGCTTGCAACTCAAGCAACGGCACAAGTGCTTTTTACACACACAGCTTTGGCTGTCCAAATGCTGAGGTGATCTCCGCGCACTCCCCAGTCTGTTCCACATAGCACTGTAAAGAGGTGCGCTCAGAGCTGATGTTTTAGAAAAGAAGGAAATGTTAAGGACATTGGTGATGAGGCTGGGATTCTCCTCCTTCCGTGTCCATACGGATGGAGGAATGTGATGACTGCAAGTAGCTTGTTGCCGCAGTTAGCAGCCACTTCCTATGCATCTGCAGAAGTAATGGCAGACACTGAAAAAGGTGAGCGATGTCATGAAATGAATTTGATCTCCAGACTCCAGAAAGGATTGTAAAGACTTCCAGATCTGCAGAGCACAGTCTCAGAGCCAAGGCTTGGAGGGTCATGTAAAACAAATCATTAAATGATGCCCAACCGGTGCTCAGATAAACTAGGGAACCTCAAGGCCCGGATGTCCGTGATTTGATTTCACACGAGACTGTTTCACTAGTTTAACTAGTAGGTAGAGCATGAAAACGAGCAAATTACGTGCATGTCAACATCGTCGCTGGGGCCCGCCCACAACCTTTTCTTGTTGAAGAGTTTCTTTGGGTTTGGTTTGTGATGGAGCTCACAGAATCCTTAATTAAGCTCTATTTCTAAAGTGGTTAATAGGAGGGAAACGTACCTTCAGAGAATACTCAGGGCTGAATGACAGCCGTCCACAGGCTTTATGTGGCCACTATTGGAGTCATCTAGGAGTTTGTGAGGCAGAAGCTAGGGGCAGAGCAGACGGCCAAGGACAGCAATACTGAGCCCGTCTGCCCGGTGGCTGAACTTTCTTGTGCACAGGGCTCTTAGTAACACCTTCTGGGTACTTAAAATCTGCAAAGAGATGGAGGGTTTCCTTTATTGCAGAGGGATTGTCGTAGATGTCTGTTTCCTTAGAATAAAGTAGTCGACGCACTGCTACACATTCTCAGACGCACAGTCTGGTTGGTAAGATGCACAGACGATGAGAGTTGGCATCTATTTGCTGTTGGCCTTTTATGGAGCATCTTCTTAACCTCTACAAGGATCCAGGTCAGCCAGTCTGGACCACCTGAAAAACATGGGCTTATAGATGACTTCATCTCCTTTCCATAATAAAATCAGTCATCTAGAACCGGAAAACGTTAGTGAAGCGTATTTGCTGCTTTACAGAAACAGCTCAACCTGCAGTTAAAATTGTAGACTCTGAGAATCATTTGAGTTCAAGTCCATTTCTCCGAGTGTGGTCTTGGACAGGTCCCCTTACCTCCTTGTGTTGTAGTTCCATCTGTAAAATGGGGTCGTGCTAATCGTGTCTAGTTCCGTACAGGAGTCTGCCGTTGTAAAGACTAACTCAGGGCATAGGAGCAAAGTGCCGATACCAAGCACGGCTTTGCTGCCCGCTGCCGTGATCACGTGATCCGTGATCACGTGACCACACTCTCGGCCGTCACCTCATTACCTAGGTTCATAGCCCTTAGGGCATTCCGATTTGAAGTGTCTTCACTGCAGTAAGCTCCAAGCCATGCGTAATGATTTCTTTTACTGGAATTTTTTTTAAACTGGAATTTTACTGTTTCTCTCACTGGAATTTAACCTTTGTAATTTCTCTCCACTTAGAATTGTAGGGAAGAGTCCCTAAACTTCTTGGTCCCGAAGCCTTACCTCTTGTTGGAGACGGAAGTCTCACCCGAGCCCCCCAGCCGCGTGCACCCGTGCTCTGTCCGTGAGGACGGAGGACATCTGCACTTTCCTACCGTGTGAGCTGTTGAGACGGCCGCCTTCTCTAGCTTGTCAGTCTTGTTTTTCTTTCTGATTTGTCACAAGCTCCATTTAACCAAATAACTCACAAGATCATTTTCTATTCTTTCTTGACAACTTCTCTCTTGACTTCTATTCTTCCTACAGATTTGAAGTTAATGACTTGAGTTAGAATAAACAAAAACTTCCCTCTGCGTCTCCTCTGTACCCCACACGCTCTGCTCTGTTTTTCCCGGGCAGGTGCGGCCTCGGGGTAGGTTATTTTTCTCTTTATGCACTGATGCTTATTAGAGTTCGCTAGTAGTTCACAGTGATTTTGGTCATATGGAGGTATTTTATACTTCAGCGGACACAGAGGGAAATGCTCCTGGCAAAGAAATTTGTCACATTCTAGCAATCCATTCCCATCATGCAGCTGGACTCTACCCATGATGCAGCTGAACTCTAAGACTCACGCTCATTTCTCTGATTCCGGGAAGAAAGGCAAAAACTCAAAGTGAACACAACCCCTCGATGCCCTTGGCATCACCGGAGCCAGAAACGGAGCAGACTAGCCAGCGGCAGGGACTCCGCCTCCTATCCAGCAAGCCCAGGCCACAGGAGGCCTCACGAGACCAGGGAGAGATGGTTCTCTCTAATCAAACCTCCGGGACACCCCACAACCTCTTCTCACGCCCTTAGTCTCTCTTCCAAACAAAGCAAGTTAGAAAAGTGGGGGGATCTTAGCGTGTCATCTTTAAGGATCCCTGTACCGATATTTTCCGTCACATTCATCTGCTACAGATCTCTCTCGCTGTGGGTGTGCCCAGTCGTTTTACAGCACGTGTGAGAGTGCCTCGTCGGTCTCCTCTTCCACTCTGTGGGCCCCTGGTATAGAACTCAGGTTGTCAGGCTTGGCAACCAGTGCCTTTGCAATTAAGCTGTCTTGCCGTCCCTAGGTGGCTTTTCATGAAAGAGTTTACAAATTAAACAACAGCAATACAAAAGCCTTGATGACTGTGGCCAACCTACGCTGTATATTAAGTGAGAAACCAATTCACATCCATGGGCAAATACATACATTTACTAATTTTTTCTCTTTAATACCTATCCCCAGTGGAGAGATATATTTCAGGGGTTGGGGAGCCGAGAGAGAGAAAAAGACAGCGAGAGAGAGAAAGAGAGGAGGGGGATATAAAGGATGCACCCTCCCCTTGCCCACTTAGGCTGTATCTAAGATAGCACTGCAAGCTTCTATTTCTCACCGAGTGATGGTTATCGCAGGTGCTTGTATTTCTAGTAAGGTTTTCTATGCCCTCTAGTGGTCATTTCGTCTCTGGCTTTTGAGTCAAGGGAATGTCCAATTAGGGAAAAACTTTCCCGCGGGTGGGGGCTGGGGTGGGGGAATGGAGGATTGCGGTCTCTCACCACAATACTTAGATTTCTACAGAGCCATTAAGGATGAAGGGGATTCTGGTTCCGAAAAGGCAGGTGTACGGTCAGGCTTTGTCTTCCCACCTCATCCAACCCCACCCGAGATCCCCACCCACCCGCACTCCTCACCCGTGCTCCCCTGCATGAGGCTGCTTGAAGCTCTGTTCCTTTAGGTTTTATTTTATGCTCCCTTACAAGAAGGGATTATTTCCATCAGGAAGTTAGCAGGAAAGGGTCTGCTTTTTTCCCTTAAATTCCGACTCTTGGGAAAGAGTCTTAGAGATGAATTCCTATGGGAAACCAGAAATCCTCGTGTCAGTGACGATGAGCACAGGGAGATCTATATGCGTGGCTGTACTGCCTTCTTTCTGTTTCCATGAGCTAGGAGCGCTCTAGGAATCCGTTGATCCTCACAGGTGGGGTTCCAGAACCCAAGGTGATTTGAGAAACATACCGAAAGGGAACAGCTGCACTGCTTGGTCAGAGGCAAATTTATGTGGTGCAGCTGCCAGGCCCTGGTGGTGCCTTCTGTGTATTTTTGATTTCTAGTAATTATTAGAAGTGACATCAGCTCCTGCTAATTAACCCCTCTGACACAAACAGAAGGTGTGTGCTTCCTCCAGAGGCCTGGGCGGTGGAACGGGAAGGCGGTGGGGCTCTGCACTCGGCAGCTCCTGGCAGCACTTCAGAGATTACAATGATGATGCCAGCACGTTCAGAGCCGGCATTGCACATTGATCTGAGCAGGGATATCCACGCTTCTGAGAGTTGCAGGAGTGGAGCGAAGTTGCACGTGCAGTAGGATGGAGCAGCAGCTGAACTCACAAAATGTCTCCAGGCAGACACAGTTGGACCCCTCAAGGAAAAAGAAGAAACCTTTTCTACAATTCTTGCACCATAATTTAAAAGATTATTTTCTTAACTTTGTGGAGTTGATCACATCATGATGTGTGTGTGTGTGTGTGTGTGTGTAAGAGAGAGAGAGAGAGAGAGAGAGAGAGAGGGAGAGAGAAAGCACTAGGGAAGGTAATAAGAAAACAAATATCCTTGTACCCATTGCCTTTATGAGATAATACCAGGATGTCCTCCTAACTGTATGCATTTCCTTCACTTGCATGACACCATCTACCCAGCTCTTTGTCTCTTTGCATTACCTTTTAAAACATTTTTCTCTTCAGACACAGCTGTCTCTGGTTCCATTTTGCGTTTCCTTGACTTTGAAAAAGCATAAGATTTTCTTATTTTTTCCTCATTTCTTTTTATGATGATTTTTACCTTTGCTTTCTTCTGGACTCTTGGTTTCTTACTCAATTGTGAGAAACCTCTACATATCCTAGTGTTTATAGCCAGCTTGATGTCTTTCTATACTCTTAATGGTGGATTTTGATGATCGTAAGCTCTTATTATTTTTATGCAGCTGAATTTATCAGCATTTAATTATTGTGGCTTGTTAGAAAAAATCCTTACAGGATTCTTACGGATAGTCTCATTCATCATGTAAAATGTCACTATGTTATCATGTTCACAGACAAGAAAACTAAGCCAAGTCACCATGACGCCCCACGCACACACACACGTCAGAAGACAGAACTGTGCAAAGTAGCTGTTTGGCCACTGATGCAGTTAAACCTTCCTGGTGTGTACAAGGGGCCATGTGGCTAATTTGTGTCTACAAACAAATGTAAGTGATATAGAATTTACATGAGAAGCATGTGCTTGCATTTCTCTCTCTTTTCCATAATAACACAGGCTCATAAGATCATAACTAGTAGAGCCACAGTTAGAAGTAACACACATGTATAAGTCACTGCATGTCGGTAGTATTCTGTGCCAATGGCATGTTTGTGACTCCCAAAATCTGTATGTTAACTCACAGCAACATTTGGAGGGGAGCCTTGTAGGAGGTCACTGGGTCCTAAGGTCTGATCTATGTCTGATCTATAATAAAACTTCTAGCTGGGGAGGACACCTCATGTGTGCCATCTAGAAGGCTGAGGTAAGACTCACTGCTCACTGCTGTGAGTTCCAGGCCGTCCTGGGCTACAGAGTGGGACCCTGTCTTGACAGATCAGATAGGTGATAGATAAATAAGAGATGAGAGAGAGAGAGACAGATAGATAGGTGGTAGATAGATAGATAGATGATAGATAGTTAGGTGCGGGGGTCCTGGCGGTCCAGCTCTGGCCCCCGCGAAAATGGGGGTTCTTTCTTCCACGAAGGATGGGTAAACTCCAAAGAAACACGAGACAGTCTTGGTGGCTGTTAAAACCGCACGAGGCCTTTTATTAAATGAACTTGGCGCATGCAGCGGCTTGGGGCGGCCACCGCGCACGGGCAGGAGATGTGGGCAAGAGGCGAGAGGGCAAGAGGGCAAGAGAGAGCGACCCCAGTCCAGGGCTTTTATTGGGGTCCCCCGGAGCCCTGGTCTTGGGCTATTTTGATTGGTTCCTCAACCTTGTCGGTCAGGTGTGGGGGTAGCCGCCTGCACCTGAGACACAATGGTGCCTGGGTATTCTGGGGAAGAAAGAATCCCTGCTGAGTGGTGGGGAGAAGCTGCTAATAACTACTAACTTAGGGGAATTTTCTGGGTTTTATATTTCTTAAATCTTTGCAATAAACCTGGGTTGCTTTATTGCAATTTACTTCTGGATAGCATGGCTGTGTTCCATTCCAACCCACAGTAGCCAGCTCAGGGATTGATTTTGTTATTACTATTGGCTTATACAGATCTTATTATTGATGAGAGAACATATGCCACCGTACAGTGAAGACAAAAAAGGAGCAAGGCAGTTAGGGAGTTCCAGTTCCCGGCAGTGAATTCGCTTCAGGAACCTTGTCAAGCTAAAGCATTTCATAACCTGGGAAACCTGGGCCCCAACAGTTAGATAGATAGGTAGGTAGATGATAGATAGATAGATAGATAGATAGATAGATAGATAGATAGATAGATGATAGATAGATAGATGATTGATAGATAGATAGATAGATAGATGATAGATAGATAGATGATAGATAGATAGATAGATAGATAGATAGATAGGTAGATAGATAGATGACAGATACTTGAAACTCAAGAACACCCATCACAACAGCCTCTTACCAGCAGGTCTCATTGACCTTAGCCATGTTGACTCCCTCATCCAGAACAGGGAGGAATATAAACAGATTTAGAAATCTGTAATATATGCTTCCCAGTCAATAGTCATTTGTTATATCACCTGTTATAAGACACTGTCAGCCAGGACTTTCTGTATCAGCAACCCATTAAACAAGAAAAGGATTCTTCTACTGTATGAGCCACTAAACTGGGAGTGGACAGGTGCTGTGTTCCTTTAGCTGTAAAAATATGGAAAGTGACACATTGAAGTGGGAAGCTAACTTACCCAATCCTTGAAATACGCGGCATCGTCAGAGTGCATGGGACTCGACAAAGAAAAAGAGAACTTCAGAAATGTGCGGGGCTGCATTGTGCAGCAGCACAAACGCCACCACCTCCGGTGAGTCCAGCAGACCACATGCTGCGTGGAAGGGGCTCTGCAGGAAGTCAGCCATGATGCTGTATTATCCTGCCTGGGCTTCTACCTACTGCTTATACCAAAGTATAAAAAGCCATTTTCAAGTATGAAGAGGTGGTCTGGAGAGCTGAGGTGGGAGGGACAGAGAAATGCCTGAAATTTAGAGATTAAACAATTATCAGAACTATTTCTGTCCTCTAAACCAGCATCACAAAGTTAGAGAAAAAAACAAAACAAAACTCAGCAACAAAGGCAAGGCGCCTCAGGAGTGGTGGGTTACACAGGAAGAGGAGATCTTGCGGCTAGGGTCAAATCAAGGTTATTTCTCTCCAATTCAGGGCTGTTTTGTGAGATGCCCTCAAAGGACCTGTGCTCCACTGAAAGAGGTCCCCAGGAGGGTATAGAGAACAGAAAGGAAAGACTGGACTCAGATGAGAATTACTGCTGAGAAAAGAACTCTGGTTATTCACACATGGAGTTCACTGCAAACAAATAGGTGAGAAACCTACTAAGTTCCCGTGGGAAGTGCATTGCTACATGAACTGTGATGTGTAAGAAGCCTCGATGATAAAGTAGTTCCATGCTGCCAAACTGGCCCTAGCCAGAGGTAACAGTGAAAACTGCTCCCCCTCCAGGAGGGCAGAATTCCCGGAACTCATTTCTAATGGAATCGTGGGAAGTGCGTCTGCAAGTGTGACCCCAAACCAGCAAGTCCTTAGAGGTGTACATTGCTGGACCCACTGACTCAAAACTCCTAGGAAAAGTACCTAGCATCCTATTGAAACAAGCTCTCCAGGTGCTTGCTATTGAAACCATTGTGTTGGAGGAGGGAGAGTTAGAAAGAGCCTCCTGCAAAGTGGAAAACTGCGGAAAGAAAGTAGGGGCAGAGGCTCCAATTCCTATCCAACACTTTCCAGCACGGCCAGAGAACAAGGGAACTGGATCTTCAAAATGCCTTCAGTTCAGACTTTAAAGATTCCTGTGACAGTTGTATCCTGTGGTTTCCTTTCTTTCCAAGCAGGGCTTTATATGGTGTTTATCTTTAAACTTATTAACCTTTATGGCATGTTAGCATTGAGAACACATTGATCTTCATGCATGGCCAATGTTTTGGCATTGTGACATGTCACTGTCTTCTATAAAGTTCAAATGAAGACTCACTCAATTGAGATACCAAAAGACTTGCAAAAAAAATCTAATAATGTTTTAAATTTACATTTTTGCACTGGCCTGCATTCATAGCTATAACCATTGTGGCCATTGGATGAATACACAAGTTTAGTTTTTAAACAACAAATAATGTATATTGGTAACTCAAATCGAGTTTCCAAATACACAGATATCTGCCTCTAGGCTTTCCATAATATTCTAATGTTTCTTTTTTTTTTTTCTATCCCTAAACCAAGATAGGGTTGTTTCAGTCCAACACAGTTTTTTAGCAGAGATGGATTATCCCCACCTAGTTATGTTCTTCAGACATTTCTTGGCTATTTTCACCTTCTATGTGCTTTTCTGCTATGTAGTCGCACACACTGTCTCTTCAGTTTTGATCCAGGATAGAGTAGCAGATGTATGTTCTGAAAACTACAAAACAAAACTTTCTGAAAGAAATTAAACATGACTTACATTAAAAAAAAGAAAAGAAACCACATGGATCAGAAGGCTAGATATTTTTGAAGGTATTCTCAACTAATTATTTAAATGTGATCTCAGCTAAATGTTAGCAAAACTTTTGGAAAATTTGATAAAGTCACTCTAATATTTATATGGAGAGAGAAGGGGACTCAAAATTTTAAACAACAAATTGGGAAGACCTTACGTAATTTTAGCACTTTCTACAAACCTACACAATATGTCAATACAACCCTTGGCTAAAGATGACAGATATGCTAAAAACAGAATAGAATAGTTAATAAATAGACCCAGAGGATAATTTCTCATTTACAAAGATAATTAGGTAATTAAATGAGGAGCAGGTAGTGTGTTCATTAGTTTTTGCCTTAACAGTTTGATAACTATGAACTAAATAAGGAACCTTGACCCTTATCTCACCCAGTACACAAAAATTTACTTGAAATGAATCACTAGATGCAAGAACCAATTCAGCTTAATTAAGCATAAGGGCTAAAGCTAAACATTATAGCAGAAAACACAGGAAAAAAATCATTATACTCACGAATTTCTTAAGGGCACGAGAAACACAA
Source organism: Cricetomys ansorgei (assembly GCA_026225945.1). Lineage (NCBI taxonomy): Eukaryota > Metazoa > Chordata > Mammalia > Rodentia > Nesomyidae > Cricetomys > Cricetomys ansorgei. Next base: position 536,447 of record JAMJFZ010002509.1, read on the forward strand.
ACTACACCTGCCAATTAAACCTCATCAAAATTAAAAGTGTTCTCTTCAAAGAATATGTCATTTTCGCTTTTGACTCAGTAATAAGGGACAGAAGGGCCATTCGTACCCACAACTAGATGAGATTGACAAAATAAGATTCGCAGTTAACCAACACACACACAAAACAAGAGCCAGGCCTCCTGATGCAGCCTGTGATCCTAGCTTCTCGGGAGGCATGACAGCGAGATGACAACTCAGGGTTTTCCTGGACAAATTGGTGAGTCTGTACCTCAAAAATAAAAATTAAAAGTGGCCTGAAGACACAGCTCATTGACCGTGTTTGCCTAGTGTGGTGGGCTGAATAAAAATGGCCCCGTAGACTCATGGGGAATGGCACTATTTGGAGGTGTGGCCTTGTTGGAGGAAGTGTGTCACTGGGGGGTGGGCTTTTAGGTTTCAGATGCTCAAAGCAGGCCCAGTGTCACTGTCTCTTCCTGCTGCCTGATGATAGATCCAGATGTAGAACTTTAAGTTACCTCTCCAGCACCATGTCTGCCTATGTGTCACCTTGCTTCCCGCCATGACAATAATGGACTAAACTTCTGAACTGTAAGCCAGCCCCAGTTAAATGTTTTACTTCATAAGAGTTGCCATGGTCCTGGTGTCTCTTCACAGCAATAGGAACTCTAATTAAGACACTTAGCATGCATGAAGCTTTGTGTTTAATTCCCAGTACCACAAAAGATAGAAGGACAGTTGATTTTTTTTTTAATCAAGCAGATAGATACATATAACATTAGTCTGATATCACTACACACCGCAAATTCCAAAACCTTACAATACCACACACATGGAACAAATGGAATGACACTTTGAAATGTATGTCAACATCTAATAAAAAGGAAAAACATCTTTATCACAGCAATCAGCTTCTACTCGTTTACTCCAGGAAAAACAAGACACATATTCACACAAAGATTTCTACTATAACGCTCATACAAACGTCAGGCATAACAGCCCCAAATAGACACGGTGCAAGGGTCCACCAAACAGGTTCCTCAGCGGAGACAAAAGTTTAGGATGTTTGCTCCCATTTCTAGCTTGCTAAGAGCTGGTATCATGAATGTATGTTGCATTTATTGATTTTTTTATGTTTTTGAGCAGCTTACAAAGTAATTAGGTGAATGTGTTTTAAAATATTAACCCAATCCTGAGTTCTTGAAACTGATCTCATTTTGGTTGTGTTATATAGTATTATCTTTCAAAAGCTTTCTTTTATCTTTTGACATTTGTGATTAGGGATTAGTTTAATCCGTATGTTTTCCTTTTTGTACCTCGCCTTTTCTTTTCTAACCAGGCTAAACTACTCCATATTTTTCTATCCATAATATTTTGAGCATGAATGAAATAATCTGTTTTTCAGAAAAATCTGCTTTCAAGTTAATTTGAGCTTTGATTTTCTTATTATTGTTGGTGTGTTTGAATTTTTATATTTTCTGAAGTTAGCTGTTTCATATTTTAGATGTGTCAGCCGTCGACAATCTACAAATGTACGTAACTCGCTACTGGAATAGTAGTTTGAAGCCGTTTTTAAGCCTAAATATTTATTCCTTTTAAATTTATTATGATTAGTTATATATTTGCATCTTACTTTATGGTCTCTGTTGGCTCTTCTGTTTCTTTTTCTCTTTGATTTAATTTAGACTAATTGATGGTTTTTTATAAACATTCATTCATCTTTTACTGCTTCCAAGTGGACACAATTAGATTAATCCTTGGTTTGTGATGGTTCTTTGCTCTTTTGAAAATGTTCCGTTGTCTAGCTTATGTCTTTGCTAGTCTGTGAAGACAACAGTCATAGTCTACATCCCTCCCTCCTGAAGATCAATATCAGTGACCAGCTCACTAGCTCTCCCCGTGCTCCCGACTACCAGTGACCAGCTCACTAGCTCTCCCCGTGCTCCCGACTATCAGTGACCAGCTCACTAGCTCTCCCCGTGCTCCCGACTATCAGTGACCAGCTCACTAGCTCTCCCCGTGCTCCAGACTGCTCCTCTTCTCTGCTTGTTTTGTATTTTCTGTATTTTCCATTGATTCCTTTAGATTTTAATTTCCCAAGTCTGTATCTTCAGAGTTTTGAAAATGCTTGATGTTTTCCACGTTGAAATTTGCCACCTCTGAAGTTGTTTGACTCGTTTACTCCCCGGCGAACAGTAGGAAAATCTTGCACTAATTCCTGTGTCGCTTTTCCCAGGAAACTTTGACAGTTGTGTGCTTTCTTTCCAGCTTATATATTTTAACTTGACAATGTAGACAAGACCAATATTGTTTCAGATAATCCATATTTGTTCATGCTTACCTAGATAAATAAAACATTCTGGCAGTCAACATTTTTTTAATCTCTGGGACTGTCTATTTGACATAACTGTCATTTTCCCTAAAGTACAGTCTTTCAGAATTTTATATTGTAGAAGTCTGTGTGTGGTGACCATTTTGTCTGACCTTGTGAAGAAGCATTGTATGTGTATAGAATTCTATATAAACAAATGCTTTTTCTCATCACCTTGAAGAGATTATTGTACCATTTTATGACACAATTTTTGAGTTTGAAAATCTGCATTCAGTGTTGCATACAGTCATCAGTAAGATCCTGATCATTATTTCTCCCTGGTTGGCTTTATTTCTCTCTGTAACAGCATGGAGTTGTAGCTGATATATTCGGTTGTCCATTTATTTTAATTTATCCCACATGTATTTATTGGGTGTTGAACATGGGACCCTGGGAGTTTTCAATAATGCTGGAAAATTATCAGACAGTTATCTCTTCCAATACTGTGACCCCAACCCCATCCCCATACTAGTGGTTTACCTTGTTGCTATGGTAAAGCATCTAAAACAGTTTAAGTAAAAAAAGGTCCATTCTGGCTTACAGTTCAAGAGAGGTATCTATTATGACAAGAAAGGCAGAGAGCAGAAGCAGAGAGACAACTGGTCAACCTACATCCAGAGTAAGAAAGCAGACAGGGAACAGGATGAGAGGCCAGACTATAAACCCTCCAGACCCACCCCAGTGGCCCACTTCCACCTCCTAATGGTCCCATAACCATCGCACCCAACACCAACATCTGGAGGCCAAGTATTTGAAAACATGAGCCTACAGGTGACATCTTACACCCAAACCATACCTCTCCATAACTGTCAACTTTGAGGAAGTTAGAATCAACTGGGAAATGAACTTCTGTATATGCTCACTGATGATTGTCTTGATTATAATCGTCAATGTGTGAAACCTGACTACTGTGAGCGGCACCATTCCCTAGGTAGGGATTGTGGATTGTTACAAAAGTGGAGACAGTAAGCCAGGTACAAGCATGCACACATTCATTGCTCTCTGTTCTTGGTGGTTTATGGGATGTGACTACTTCCTTCAGGATCCTGCTGCTGTAACATCTCTGCCAGGATGGACTGTAACCAGCAACTGCTAAAAAATAAACCCTTTCTCTTTAAGTTGTTTTAACAAGCTATCTTCTCACAGCAAAAGAAAAGAAACTGCCAGCCCTGACCCCATTTTCTCTTGTATCACCTGAAACTTTGCTCTTGTGTGTGCTGGATCCTTTCATTCTCCACTCTGTGTCTATTCTTGCCCATGGTTCTTAATTTCTTTTTTTAATTTTAAGAGCGTTTCAGATGGTTTTTACTTATCTTCCTTCCAGCTCATTAATTCTTTGTTCACTGTATTTAATCTGTTTTACTGATCTATTAAATTTTATTTCTATTTACCATGTTGTTATTTCCATAAATCTGTATTTTTTAATTATTTCATCATTTTAAAACCTTATTGCATTTGCTCATGTCTTCAAGCCTCTCTTTTATTGTTTTATGCACAATAAGTATTCTTTATTACTTTTTTTCTTGTGCCTACATCTGAGGTACTCTGCGGGCTGGCTCTAATATTCTCTCAATTCCTGATAAAATCCCCCTACTGTGCCTTTCTGTTGATATTATTTGCATCTTATTTTATCTTTTTATTTTTGAGATAGGGACATTCTGTGCAGCGAAGGTTGGCTTAGACCTTGCTACTTGCTATGTAGGTAGCAGGCTGGCCTCAAACTCAAAGTCATCTATTTCCTCTGCCTCCTGAGTGCTGGGATTACAAGTGTTCTCCGCCATATACAGTCAAGTATAGCTCTGAATTTCTGATCTCCTGTCTGTACCTCATGAATGCTGGGGTTCCAGCCATGTTCTAGCACCCCTCATTTATACAGTGCTGAAATGCAAAACCAGGATTTCATGTACACACTGAGCAAGAACTCTATCGCCTGAGCCTCATCTCCAACCCCTGTGTTTACTTCTTTAATGCTAATTTCTCACTGTTCTTGGGAGCCTTGCCAGTGAGAATCCTTGGAGACCTAGGTGAAAGCTGTGTCCCTTGAAGAGGTTTTGCACAGGCTTCTGCAGTTACCTTTTGGTAGAACGCATCTAGAAATCATTTTAAAGTCAACTTTCTACTTGAAGTTTGGTTTTTGACATGAAGTAACAGCACATTCTCGAGCTTCATGCGATGATTTCTCAGGGGCAAACTCGTTTTCCTTCTACCCACTGTCAGTGGGGGCCCTTTCTCCCTAACCTTTTCAGCTTGAAGCTTTGTTTATTAATGACCCCAGCAGGGGGAGTGCAGCCCATTCACATGCATAGCGTCCGAGAGCTCTCACTTTGTGGACTGTGATACAGCACCTGCCTAGCATGGACGCCATGCAACACTTGGAGATCAGTGTGCATCCAGTTGATACTTATACCAGGGATAGTAGCACTAACAAATACCATCCTAGATACATCAGGAAGTGTGATCACCCTACACGTGACAACAGAAGCCAAAATTTAGGCTTTAATAATGCCTAATTTTGCAGCTAGTGGAATTTTGTTGATCCTGCTAGGGGGGAAAAAAAAATCACTGTTTCTGCTACCTACTGATTCTAAGTTGCCACTCTTACTTTTCTCTTCACGGATTATTTCATTTCCTTCCAGCTCAGTGAACAATTTTATCCATGTTTATAAAAAATATTTTACTTAGCTATCCTCATTTTTTCCAACTGGAAGAGTATATAATAGATTTAATCTAGGATGTTACCAGAAACAAACATGTCTTCCCTTGCCTTCAAAAGCAATACAGTGACTCAATTTAAGTGTGAATGTTCCAGACCCTGGACTTGGTCAAGTAAAAATTGGGATTAAATCAGTTTTTCCAAATTCTAATAGAGGTTCATTTCTGTTATGGTTCTATGTGTGATATTTCCAAGGATTTTGCAATATGCCAGGAACATGAATAAGTATAAGCACACATTAGAGATATTTGTATCACATGAGGGACAGGGAACACAGAGTTTGGACAGTGCAACCCCAGTCTTGCATGCCGAGTACCACAAATGCTACCGAAATAAGAAAAAGAATATTGTGTGAACTCTGATCTACATTGCTGGAAAAAGACAAAAGCAGAAACTTACCACTGTTTTCAGGATTGACTAAACTAGGAATAAAAACTCTAGAGAATGCCCACATTTACCTCTTTAATGTGAATTGTCTTACTGTGCCCAGAACTTTAAAGGTGGAAAAATCCAGCACTGCTATTTAAGCTTTTCAATCCACAGTGTGAAACAGAAAATATTTTGCAAGGAGGAGTGCTGCAGAAGTTTTAGTTATATATGAAATGATTGTTTCATGCACTGTTGGGTGAGGGGCTGTGGAGGGTGTTTTGTATTGTCTGCAGGTGCTGGGTTTCTGTGGAGGGTGTTTAATTGCTAATGATCTGTGCCTGAGGAGTTCTGAATCAATAAACACCTGAGCTGAGACGCTCAGGGTTCCAGTGTTGATTGAGTACCACACTGGCCGGGACAGTGGTGCCCTCTGCTGAGGTCTGGCAGAGTTTGCACGTATGAGAATGCCACTGTGTCCCTCCTGGTCCCACAGCAGCCTAACAGAGGAGGGAACTCTTTCTTTTAGCATTGTTCAGTACATATGTAGATAGATTTTGTAGGATTCAAAATTTGACCGTATTACTTCTAATAAGGGGTTTTTCTAATCGGAGTTAACAGCCCACACTGAACTCCGAATGCCCCTCATCGCTCACCCTGTGCAGGAGTTTACACGAAATGGGACCGTTAGTCATGTACAACAGCAGCCTCAGGTGTTTCTGTGCACATTGGACACACACACTTCTTGGCTATTGATGAAGGTTAGATAAACCAGGATGTTGCTGCAGTATGCCCTCTGGGAGAGCTCCTTGGGACACAACTAGAATCATGATGAAGCACGGTGGCCAAAGGAGCTGGATAAACAGTTCGTTGACTTTTGATATGCAAATGTAGCACGGCAAACACTCAGCCTGAACAGCAGATGTGAATCATGCAGTGTTTGAGAGAGCATGCTGTTTGGAAAGTCGTATTGTGGGTCACGTCTCGAGGGTGTACCACACTCCGTGACACACAGTAGGGGTTTTTTCTGCTGATGCTCACTTACCTGACTTGAAGTTAAATCTGCTGCTGTGATTCTGAGCATGCAGGCCATGCATCCCTCTGTTCTGTAAGCCCTGTGAAGGAAAAAGCCATGATACCAACTGAACAAAGATCGCCTGCTTCCATGTTTGGGTTTTTAAATGTTCCCAGCTGCCACCACTACTCAATTATTTAAAAGCATTAATATCATGTGAACAACCACTTTCAGATGTGTTTAGGTGACAGACATTTCTCTAAATTATGGAAAATAAACTGTAAGTTGCTACATATGGTATATAGCCATATGCCGTACAGTACAATAATCACAGAGATAAAGGTAAGAAGATAGCGAGGCTCTGAAAACTGTCAGTGGTTAGGGACACTTCCAAGAGAACGCCATTCCTGTAAAACCCTAAAATACACACCAAATAATACCAACCAGAGTGAGTCCTCTAAACTGGAAACCACGTTACCATCATCTCCCGCCAGTTGCTAAGATGCCCTTCTAAAGACCAACCAGAAGAAACAGCAAGAGCTGTCAGGAGGCCTCAGGGCCCCAGTACAGAGACCCCACTGTCTGACCACAGAATCAGCAGAGGGCACTTACAGGGCCACCCCCACCCTCATCTCACCCGCTTGGTAACCAGAGTTACAGGGTTCCTTCTGTTCTTCAAAGAGTCATTCATTTTGATCACCTGGTCTGTTCCAAGTGTTTTAAGTATAGACCCCACTCCAGGGGTGCCACTGAAATTTCCAGGTTTTTGTGTCCTCAAATTAAAAAAAAAAAAAAAAAAAAACTCAACCAGGGACACATGGATAATAATAGAAATAGAGACCATTTATAAAAAAAGAAAATCACACTCCAAAGAACAGCAGGAGTCTGGGAGTTAAGGCAGGCCCAAGGCTCAAAAGCTCCTGCCTCACAGTCTCATGGCCCTTTCTATGTAATGCCGCCTTCTCTGCATCTGTATATCGCATGCTGTCTGGGCATGCTCTGTCCTTTACAGGTAGCCTGAGGGGCAGGGATTTCCAGTCTTCCCACCAATTGGCTTCCTTCATATGTTAACCTCGGTACACTTCTCTTGGCTCCCTATTTACCTGCCACGTCACTGTGGAGTGAGGAACTGGGTCCTTCCATGACTGTGAACATCTAGAGATCTCTCCTTGTGTAATTGTAGGATAGAGTTATAGTTCTTCACCTGAGATCTGCAGGTCCAGATGGAGGCCAGGTCATCCTTCGTGCTGGATAGGTTATATCTGTTATTAATATGGTTTCCATTTTACTAGAGAAGAGTTCACCAATATTATGCTAGGAAATGTGAACACGAGTTTCCAGTGGTACCAAGAGGAGGAAGTCGTTTCCTTTGGGTGCGTGGTCCCCAGTAGGTAGCCCTTGGTCTAGTGGATGGCCTCACACCCATGCACAGAGGAGCAGCAAGGATTTGACTCAGTGAGCTAAAACAACAAATGAAATATAGACATGAAGCTGAATGGGAGACGTGTTGGAGGCAGGACCTGGGGGAGTTGGACATTATCAAAACACTATTCATCTATGAAATAGTCAAAGAATAAAGATATATACTCAAATTCGTACAGAGCTGAAACTACCTGGAGTGTTTAAAGCAGGGAGCTTTAATCACAGAAAGTGTTGGGAGGTGAGGGAAAACCATAAGTTCTCCTGACCTGGGGGCGAAGGGCCATGTCTGCAGGTAGATGCTGCTTGAAGCTTTGAAATTGGCCACTGAGAAAATAGAGATACTAGAGGTCACATGACATTGTGGCAGCTCTGGTTTAATCAGGGGAACAAAGCTCATTAGAACACCAAGTCGCAGAGCTGAGGCAGCAGGAAACTGAGCCTCCATAGGAAAGACCCAGCCCTGGGTCTGCACTGCAAAGAACAACATAAAAATCCAAATCTGTGTCTAGGGAAAAAAAATCACAGGAGAAACAATACAGTGATTCCGTCCTGCTGTGTTCGGAAAGCTTAGAAAGCATCTTAGACTTTTGATAAATTGTTTCTTAAAACCAACTCAACACAACTTCCAGGTGAGAAGCAAGTGATAGATCTCCCTCCTCAGGACCAAAGGAGACAAGCTTGGGATGCTCACATCCTTATTCCCCTCTCCCCACCCCATGTGCACATATTAGTGAATTTTTTCTATCGTTACTGTCTTAACAGAAAGCCTTCAGATGAAAAAGAAGAGAATAAAAATACAGCCAAATGCATACTGGAAAAAAATGATGGCTGGGGGCGTCCATCAGCCCCTGCCTGAGATTAACAGTGTGGTGATTAGAGGTGTGTGCTGCCACGCCCAGCTCCTGCCACTAACTTTTAAAAGAAAGTTTTAAAAGAAAGTGTTTCACATGCCTTGCAAGAGATCACCACTGAAGCATCTGTAGGTGAGACTGTATGTATTGTCCAGAACTTGCCCTCAAATACTCGCTGGTGGACCTTGATCGCTGTGAAGTGCATCTTCTGGGTACAGTGTCATTTTGCTCCTTGCTCTAATTTTGTGATTCTGAGCCCTTTTGTGAGGTGCATTCACAGTCAAGCAGGGATGCTATTGTGTCTTGAAGCCCCGAGTTCCTTTTTTCTGGACTTTCTCGGGTGCAGCGAGCCCGGCTTGAGCATCCTGCCTCTCCTGCTTGAGCAGACATAGTCAGTTTCCTTGTGGTGAACACAGCTCCATCTCTCCTCTTCCATTCTTACCTTTCCTTTGCCCACAGACGTCTGTGAGAAGTGAGGTTTTGAGGGTCCCACTGTACCTGGAAAGTGCATATCATTATCTGTCCTTTTTCAAGGGCGGGGCTTTGGCTAAAAAATGCAACCTCTAGCCCAATTAGTCCAGAACTCTGTAGTTTGGAAAATACAACTAACCCTTTGAATTCGATTCAGCTTGGGTCTTGGCTTCTACGTTCCATCAGCGGGGCCTTGGAGGGCAGGCGGTCATCAGGTCTCTCGTCCCTGCGGGAGACAGGTCAGGCAATAGAGTGACAGGAAGCTGTGCCAGGCAGAGGTGCTGTGGGGTAATGAAAATCCTGCATTCCCCAGAGCTGAGGCCAACCATCCAGGGTAATAAAGATGTTAAAGATTGGACAGATTGGGATTAAGTGTTGCAGCCAGGGCCTTAAAATGAAAAAATAAGGCCATAGATACCCTGGGCTAGTCTGTACCAGGGAGGAAAATGATTTATTTCCCTGTACTTTGGTGGGAAAGAAAAACAGGACCAAAAAAGTCATATATATAAACAAGTTAAAGTTGGTCGTGAACAGGGATGTGGCTGCTTTCCTCTTCCAGGAGAGACCTTCGACCTAAGAAGGTTTGAAGATGAGGAAAAGAAAGGGGTTTCGAGTGTCCAGGGTTAGAAACAGCCGTTTGGTTGGTCCCACTCACCTCTCGTCTTAAAGAACATTCTAGTGGGGCTCTTAAATTAATTGAAAAAATTTTAAGTGGAAAAATAACTTTCATGTAGCTGCGTGTTAGATGGGCAGGTGGTCAGGTCGCTGCTGAGGGAGGGAAAGGAGAGGCAGAAGCTGTGTGGTTCCGATCGGACCGCGGGTCACTACTCCGGCCTATGCGGCCGTCACGGAGCGGGGAGAGCTGAGTCAGGGCGTCGATTGAAACAGCGTGTTCCACGCGTTACAGAGAAGCCAGAGAGAGAATGGCCCAAGGGGGATGCTCTGGTCTGGGAGGTTCGTGGCTGGGGCCCCAGGCCCCTTCTTTCCTTACTCACCCCACCCACGTGCCTGACAGAGGATCTTGACAAATGTCACTATGGTCTAAGTCAGACAGGATGTCCTAGAAAACCCCACAGGGCACTGGAACCCGATGGTCCTTTCCTATGCAGAAGTCCTGTGCTCAGCTGGATTCTGCATCTGACTTTCAGACTTCTTTTTGCTCACTAACCATGGGGAAAATAACTTTGTTGTCAATACAATAATAAATAAGTTGCTTTTTCATGGAAAAAAAAGAACAGTTCAGAGAGTGATTATAAGTTTATTAATCATATCAACAAATTTATTAAGGTTTAAAATATCTAGACAAGGTATTTTCTCAAATATTTATATTTGCTGATAATTAAAAACCACCGAAGAATAACTTTAGCTGTTTCTACAGACGTTATTGTTATTACAGGTCTAAAAGATGAAGACACTCAAAGAGAATAAAGTGCTTCCTGGATAATTTTCCACAGAAATCAAAACAATGCTAGATTTGATTTAGCACTTAACACATACCTGATATTTGAAAATATTTCTATTTCATCAATGTGTCTCCTCTTTCCCCAGAACATATTGACAATTACCAATAAAACTTAATATGGTTTATAAATTCAACAACTGTTAAAATGGCCTACAGCAATGAAGACACAGGCCGGAGGACAACATTGGTTGTGGTTCATCAGAAATTACATGCCTTCATTTTTGAGCAAGAGTCTCCCATTGCTCTAGAGCTCACCAAGTAGGCTGGGCTGGCTGTCCAGCAAGCCCCAGGCAGCCTCCTGTTCCCGCCTGCCCGGAGCTGGAATCCCAAGTGCAGAGCACTGTACCGGACTCTTACATGTAGGTTCTAGGGCCGAACTCAAGCCTCCATGCTTGCAAGGGGACAGTTTACTGGCTGAGCCATCTCCCCAGATCCTCTTTTAACCGTGTCCTAGTGTCTTCTTACTCCAGTCTAAAGAACTATATAGAACTGAAATGAAAACTCAGGACTATAGTCTATAGTCTCAAAGAGAACTTAAAGGAAAAACTTGTAAAAATACTGAGAAAGGCACAAGGGATACTTGTGGATACAGGATCTCAGTGAACGCAGGCTGAAGGTATGAAGAAACGGGAAATGGATACGGAAGGGTGCTCTTGACCTCTGGTTCTAGTTTGTATGACGTTTCCCATCTCGGCATTAGAACACTGGGAGGACCAGGGACTGTGGACACACACCATTTTCCACATGGAGCCAGTAAGTTGGTGGCAACAGAGATTCCCTGGATCTCACAGTCTCTAATGGTATACATATTTTACTGGGACTTAGGGATCTCATTCTCTTCCCAAAGATCTCAATAAACATATTGCAAAGTTTTCCTAAGCGTCCTACTCATGGATTTGGTTTGTAACAATACACTGTAGTTAATGGGAGTTCCACTGAGGGTGGTATTCTGAACTTCTTGGAAGTTATATAAAAATTATCCAGAGGCATTGATTGATTAATTGATTGGTTGATATTTGGTGAGTGTGCATATGTGAATGGCATGTGGCTGTTTGTGTGTGGGGTGAACACATGCACGCGCAGAGCTCAAGGGAGCCTCAAGCCTATTGCTCCTCTTCTGTCTTGCTGGAGGTTAGTCTGTGTACAGTTTACTAGCTGGCCCTTGAGCCTCTACGATAGAGGTTCTCAACCTGTGTGCCGTGACCCATTTGTGGGTATCCCAAGGCCATCTACATAGCAGATATTTACATTATGATTCATAACAGTAGCAAAAATTACAGTTACAATGTAACAACGAAAGTAATGTTCCGGCTGGGTCACCACAACAGGAGGAACTGTTAACGGGTCTCAGTGTTAGGGGAGGCTGAGCACCTCTGCTCTAGGAATTCTGTCTCCATTTCCGTGTCACCACAGGAGCGGTGGGATTCGGGAGCTTTGCTCTGACTTCCGTGGGTTCTGAAGAGTCTACCTCAGAGTCTTACATTTGCATGTCAAGAGCTCTATCCACTGAGCCATCTCTGAGCCCCATGGCATCTTGGCTAAACGGCATGACTCAAGGGTTGTTTGAGCAACTGTCTCTCTTTGCTTGTTCTAGCTCTCCGCTGCCTTTGCATCTCACTATGGAACAGACAGCCTGCTGGAAGTTATTGCTAACCACTACGTATAAGAGCAGGTTGCCGAAGGTGTTGAGGGCAGCTAACGGTCTAGAAACGATGTAAGCTTCGTGGATGTGACTCTCGATGGAGCAGCTGATTGAAAGCAGGCGCGACTCAATCCGGATGACCCTCAAGATGTGGAAGGGTAAGAAGCATATGTAGAACACGAGGAGGAGCAGAATGGTCAGTCTTCGAGCCTTCTGCTTAAAGCAGCTGTGGGTTTGAGGCCCCTGAGTCAGGGTGCTGATGATGGCCGTGTAACAGAGTGTCACTATCACCAAGGGAAGGCAGAAGGTGGTGGCAGTCAGGATGAGATTGTACCATTTGATGGTAGTGAGGTCGTCGGAACTGGTGAGGTCAAGACAAGCAGACCTATTGGTCCTGGAGGTGGATGTGATCAGGAAGGTCATGGGCATGACCGCTAACAAAGAAATGACCCACACACCGGCACAAGCCACCACGGCCCAGCGGGTTTTCTGAATAGAAAAGCAGCTCATCGGGTGGATGATGACAGCGTAACGGAAGATGCTGAAGCAGGTGAGGAAGAGGATGCTGCTGTAGAGGTTGAAGTGGAAGCCGAACCGGATGAACTTGCACATGAAATCCCCAAAGATCCAGTTTTCCCCGCTTGCGTAGTAATGGATGAGGAAAGGGAGGCTGGTCAGATACAGCAGGTCCGTCAAGGCCAAGTTCAGCATGATGATGGTGCTGCTCTTCCAGGGACGCATCTTAAAAACGTAGATGGAAATCGCCACCGTGTTCCCCGGGAAGCCCACTAGAAAGATGATGCTGTAGATGACGGGAAGATACTGCATCTTGAAGGGGATTTGCTCATCGGTGCAGTTTCCCAAAGCAGCTTCGTAATCCAGGAAATCAGAATCATTGGCTGCACTGTCCAGCAACTCACTCATGGCTCCTTTGTTTCATCTCGCAAGGAAATGGAAGAGTTCAGTTTGGCCGTGCGAGTCCAACGAAGATAAGCAAGCTGATCAAGGAGAGCAGAAAACAGTAACGTAAACAATTATCAACTTGGGAGAGTCGCTCTGGCGTCCTAAGCATGTCTCTTCTTTCTTTCTCAAAAAGAAAGAGACCCTGTGGAGAAGAGACTGGATTCCAGGAAGAATATCTAAATAATAATACGGAAGCCAGGTTTTCATGAGAATTAAAATGAAAGATGGAGTCACATGCCACTAAGGAAAAGGTTTTTGTAACTGCTGTTTAGCAAATCACAGTGTCATCGCCATCGTCAGGGACTTGACATTCTCCGTGAGTCAAGTCCTCTGTGTGACAGCACAACACTGCCTCTCAATGCCTCAAAATGCTGTCCATGTCTCTTACTCTCTCTGCTTTACAGAAGACACTAAGACTAGGGGAAGTTGTGCAGCCTAAGCCTGGCTACACATCCCGCGGCTTAGCTGGGTCCAAGCTCATGCTTGTCTGATTTAGAAACCGGTCTTTTTCTACCTTACCTCCATGTATTACCAGTTGATAATCTGTTTATTTCTAACAGAATGATCCTAGTTACTTGAGGAAATTGAAAAGTATGAAGAACTGAAAAAAAACACACACTGTGAATTTTTTAAATTGTAGATCTGGGGCTGGGGAGATTGTTCAGTCGGTAGTGTTTTCCTTACAAGCAGGAGGACCTGAGTTCAATCCGCAGAGCCTGTGTGAGGAACCCAGGAAAGGTGGTACTTGTCTGTAGCCCCAGCCCTGGAGAAGCACAGAGGGAGATCTCTGGGGCTAGCCAGCCTGGTCTGCAGCTCCAAGCCAATGAGAGGTCCTGTCTCAAAAAGACAAGGTGGGTAGTGCCTGAAGGTTGACATTCAAGATTAACCTCTGTCTTCCATGTGCACAGGCACACAGGTGAATGCACACACAGGGACAAACACACACACACACACACGGACACACACAAACACACACACACATGAGCACACATTCTCACATAATACACACAAATACAGAATCGTAACAGTCGAGTTGCCATGAATTGCAATACTTTATGGCGGGTATATTCAAAGTCAAATTCCAGCTCTCCAATCTATTCTGATTTTGTCAGAGAAGCCTTTCTCTGTGTTTGGAGGTGGGTTCAGCAATATAATGAGGCAGTTCAGCACTTGAACCCTGAAGTCACCTGGGTAATGCTCATCTTAGCTATTTTGCCACTGTGAGCCCTTAAGGAAATTTCTTTAGCTCTTTGTGTCTGAGTAGGACACAATTTTAACTTCCTTCTTCTGGCTTCTCTGTCTTTCCTTTAAAAAGTTTGGCAGCGAATTTAGTATAACATTATGATTATGAAACAAGGAGTAAGTTGTTATGAGCTTGTTATTGCAATGTAAATATTTTGGGTGTAAAATATATCCACATGCACATTTTCAGGACACCCACTGTGTAATAATTAGGCACTCTTCCGGCTTCAAAAAAGGAATACACACAAATGTATTAACCACTATCACAGTCTGAAGCAGGAGATAGAGAAAATGTAACTTTACTCCAGGTAACAGAGAACATACATATTCTTTAAGTAACAAGAAAAGCAGTTGGTATATATCCAGTAATGTAATAAACACTAAATAAGGTTAAAGGGTTGTTAGCCACTTCATCATTTGGTACATCATAGTTCAAGGATTCCGAGATTACAAAGAGAGAGAAAGAGGGAACCACCATAGAGAGGTCACTGACGTGGGAATATCTCACCTGAACCTAGCAAGAAAGAGGATTTTTTCCTGAGTTTCTATTCCTCTCTATTCCTAACACCATGACCAAGGCACGCCATAATGTGCTTAATCTGGGGCTTGTCATTTCAGAGGGACTACAGCCTATGACGGCAGAATAAAACAACAGTGGCAGAAAAGCTAAGAGCTCACATTGTGATCTACAAGTGGAGGCAAGAGAGAGAGAGAGAGAGAGAGAGAAGGAGGTACACCTTGTGCTAACTAAGGATGTCTCTCTTTGAGTCTTTTGAACCTAAAGCCCACCCCCCAGTGACACACCTCCTCCAACAAACCCACAGTGCATAGTCCTTCCTAAACAGTTCCACCAATTAGGGACCAGTTTTCAAACATGAGTCCATAGGAGCCAACACCATGCAAACTACCACTCCGAGGATGAAGAAATGGTATCCACTGGGAACAGGACACCATGTGCAAAGGTGCTGAGATGCCGCAGATCAGGAACTCCAGATTCCTTGTAGCCCAGAATGCCTGTGTGCTGGCCAGTTTTAATGTCAACTAGGCACAGGCTACAGTCACGAGAGGAGCAAACCTCAACTGAGAAGATTCCTCCAACACATCGAGTTGTAGGAAAGCCTACAGGACATTTTCATAAATCCGTGATTGATGTGGAAGGACCCAGCCTATCATGCGTAGTGCCACCCCGGGGCTGTGGTCCCGGGATATGAAAGAAAACTGACTGAGCAAGCCGTGAGGAGCAAACCAGTAAGTAGCATTCTTCCTGGTCTCTGCATCAGCTCCTGCCTCCAGGTCCCTGCCCAGGCTGAGTTCTGCCTTGGCTTCCCTCAGTGGACTGCGATGCAGGATGTGTAAACCAAACAAAACCCTTCCTCCCCGAGATGCTTTTGGTCACGGTGTTTTATCATCAAAAAGAAGCCTAACACAGACAGGCTGTCCTGCTAGGGACATCACAGGTTCTGTGTACACGGCCAGGCCTGGATAGATGGCTCAGCAGTCCAGAGTGCTTTGTTACTTGTGTGAAGGGCCTGAGCTGGGTTCCCAGCACCCTCATGGGCAGCTCACAACTACCTGAAGTCCATCCAGCCCCAGACGAGTCCAACAGCTCTGGCCTAATAGGCAGTACTACTCACAAGCATATACCTGTACACACACGCGCACACACACGCGCACACACGCACGTGCTCACGCGCACACACACGCACTCATGCACATATACACACACATACACATGTGTACACACACACACACACACGAACATGTGCACACATGCACACATATGCGCACGCACACACGCGCACACACACCACACACGCACACATGCACACACGCACACACACACATGCATACACACACATACCACACACACACCCCCCCACACACACACACGCACACACATACACATGTGTACACACACGCACACACACGAACACGTGCACACATGCACACATATGCACACACACACGCACACACACATGCGCACACACACACCACACACACACACATGCACACACACACACACACACATGCACACACGCACACACACACATGCACACACACACACGCACACATATACACACATACATACACACACACACATACACACATAGTTTAAAAATAAAGTGAATCTTCTGAAAAGTGAGTGGCAGGTGAGAAAACGATGTGGCTGCAGCGCTGAGTGCCGCCACACCAGTGCAGTGTTCGAGGGCCCTCAGTTTACAGGTCAGGAACCTGGGCATACAGGGGGCGATGGCGTGCCAAGGTCCCTGCTGACGGATGGTAAACCAGGACCTACAGAGACAGACGGGTTGCAGGCCTAGACCGTCTCACAGTCAGCAGGCAAAT
Organism: Cricetomys ansorgei; assembly: GCA_026225945.1. Classification (NCBI taxonomy): domain Eukaryota; kingdom Metazoa; phylum Chordata; class Mammalia; order Rodentia; family Nesomyidae; genus Cricetomys; species Cricetomys ansorgei. The sequence continues at coordinate 553,308 of JAMJFZ010002509.1, forward strand.
GCCGCATGGTAACAAAGACGAGACCGACCTTATCCAGAACTTAGGAACGCCAACACTGTGACATAGACATAAATAGGGATAACTGAGCTGCCTGTCTCTCTAGGCCGCGGTCAGTAGGGTGCCTACATCCTGGTCAAGTGCTGACTCATGGCTGTTGATGTCATTGTTATCTGACGCTGAGAGAGAGAGACAGAGAGACACAGAGACAGAGAGACAGAGAGAGACAGAGAGAGACAGAGAGGGAGAGAAACAGAGAGACAGAGAGAGGGAGAGAGAGAGACAGAGAGAGACAGAGAGAGACAGAGAGACAGAGAGAGACAGAGAGACAGAGAGACAGAGGGGGGAGAGAGAGATAGACAGAGAGGGAGAGAGGGAGAGAGAGAGAGAGACAAAGAGAGGGAGAGAGAGAGAGAGACAGAGAGGGAGAGAGGGAGAGAGGGAGAGAGAGAGAAAGGAGAAAAGGAGGGGGCAGAAGGGAAGGGACTAGAAGGGAGAATTCCAGGGCACGTGTTTAATTAATCTGTTAATTCTTTGAATGTAGAACACAAGTCACTTCACATCTGCCTGAGAGGATGAAACCCAGAGGGATTCAATAAATATTTGTTGGATATGTTAAAGAGCAATCAGCAATATCAGCAAAACATTTAAATGTCGAAGAGCCAGGGAGGCACTGATACTGCTTAAAATACAGAACGCGGTTCTTTAATAACAGAGTAAGGAACAAAATTACAACTCCTGCCTTTGCCGAATAACCCTCAGGTGACGCTACGAGGACATTTTCAACAACAATCGTATCAGGGGAAGGCAAGTTGTAGGTGGAAACAACCACCTTCATGTTTTGGAAAACAACAGCTCCACTTGGCATTTAATGGAGACCGACTGATTGTAGGAGAATGGGGTTGACACGTTAACTACAAATTTCCACAAAACCTTACCAAAATTGCGACCCGCATTTACAAACTATGTGTTACATTTAAAACAGCACACAGAAAGCCCGGTGGTGGTGCATGCCATTAATCCCAGCACCCGGGAGTCAGAGGCAGGAGGATCTCTGTGAGTTTAAAGCCAGCCTGGTCTACAGAGTGAGTTCCAGGACAGCCAGAGTTACAACAGAGAAACCCTGTTTTGAAATAAAGAAATAAACAAACAAACAAACAGCGCACAGAAACCCGTTCAGAAAGTGAGCAGCGTAGGCAGAGGCAGATTCTTTTCTTCTCCTAGGCCCAGGGTCTTGCACATTCTGTGACCTCAATCTGTGGTGTCCGGGGGTCCACACCCTAGGGGTAAACTCACAGGATGTAAGGAATATCACGACAACAACCCAGGTATAGCCCCTGTCTTGCACCATAATGGTGGTTCACAAACTTGAGCAGGCTCTGTCCACCTGGAACTAATGGGCTCTTTATTACCAGGAAATCGTGATCTGGATCAGCGCTGCAAATTCTGTGAGTACAAATGAGTGTGAGGGAGGGAAAGAAACACCAGTACGGCACAATTTGTGCAGAAAAGTATCCCTTCCTTCGGTATCTTATTCTTCCTCTGAAATGAGGAGGATAACGCCACTCTCTGAGGCTAGCTGAAGGGTATGTTGTAAGAAGACAGTTTGGGGACCACTGTCCTTATGCCCACCTCTGACCCACAGATGGTGAGTCTGAGCGTCTGTAGGTGAAGGAGGCAGATTCGTGTGGGATCTACTGAGGAGCCGTGCTCCCCGCTTCACCTACACAGTCTGCACTTGCAGTGGGGTCACGTCTGATGTGAGATTTTCCTGGGGTGAACACCAACTCCTTCTCCAGCCATCTCTCTCAGCTCCCCTTTTTTCCCCTCTCGCCCTGCGCATTTCTGGCACTGCTCCAATGCCAGCATCACTGCTGACTTTCCTCTACACCCAGACCTGTCTGTGGACTGGGCAGGTGAATGCACAAGCAGTGCACCCTCCACCCTACTCCAACAGGCCCCGGAAGCTCTGCTGCTGTGGTCACTGCTGGCTACCAAAAAGAACACACAGGACTGTCAGTCACAAAAACGCATCTTGGTTTTCTCCTCTAAGCAGTTGCAAATGGGTGAAAAGAAGTTTTAACCCAAAAAGTGTGTGACGTGGAGGACTTGTGGTCCTCCTTGAGACCAGGATGGATCTCTCTCCTTAACCCTGCTAGGTGCTTCTATGCTTTTCCTTCAGTCTCACTTTCAAATCAAAACTTCAAATTCTGGAGGCTCACAGAACTTGTCAGGCTGATGGAACTCAAAGCTGTGGTTTTAGCTATTTGACCTTTAGGAGAATTGAAGTAAATACATGGACATTTTCTTCAGAAAAAAAATGTACCCATGTATGCAATTTGGAGGCTCAGAGATATCCTCATGATAGCTTGCTAAATCTGCACTGGAAAAAGGGAGGGCAGCAAAGACACTCAAGAGGGAAAAGCTGTTAGCTCTTGGGAGTGGGGACCTGGCATTGGTTGGACCTTCTGATGCCAAGTCCAGAACCATGCAGCACTGACCTTAGCGTGCACCCTGGACAGTGGTGTCAATGGGAATCAAAGGTGAACTTTGCCCCTGAATCCCCAAAATTCCTCATTTCCTTGTAATACAAAGCACAGGATTTGGTGGGTAGGGCTGAACTTCTCCAAGCTTCTGGGAGATAAATCTCTGACAGGCTTAGCTTTATGGTTCCTCTTATCCCCTCCAGGTCACCACTGGAATCCTGGATGCCCCAGCTGCCTTCAAGACAGCTACTGTGAAGGACGGAGTGTAGCTCTGTCTGCCTCCTGTCTACAGCACATATGGACCCCAGTTCAAAGCAGAGTCATGACCCGGTACTTTTGTTTCTGGTTATACACCCTTCAAACATGAGAGTGGAGATTTGAAGAGACATTTACACTCCTGTGTTGGCAGCAGCACTATTGACAATGGCCGAGAGGCTGAAGCAGTCCAGGTGCCTACCAGCCAACGATGGATCAGCAGAACATGGCACACACATACAGTGGTGTATGTATTGTCATCAGAAACCAGAGAACCGACACATTGCCGCATGGATGAAACTGAACAGTCATGAAAAGACAGCCACTGTCTAGTTCTGCTGCCCCAAGTCCCCTAGAGTTCACACACACAGAGGGAGACAGTCTATGGTGGTTGCCTGTGGCTGGGAGGAGGGGAACAGGGAGTTACCCATTCCTAAGAGGGAGTTTCAGTTTTGCAAGATGAAAGAGTCCTGTGAATGTGTTGGGGTATGACCACAGCAAGGCAGTTTACTTACTATCTTTTTCATAGGGCTGAGATGAAATTTTATGTTATATGTATTTTATCGTAACTTAAAAAAAAAAAAAAGGGTTTTAAAGCTCACTGTTCGGTATCACTTAACAAGGATATTGAAAGTAGAGCGGTCTAACACGCAGGCTCATGTGAAACCAGTGCACCCTGTCCTTATGATACAGCCATTCTGGGTGCATCCGGGACATGAGAACAAAACCATTGTGTCATCAGACAATGATGTCCTGCAATCCATGCGCAAAACTGACTGCGCCATGCAGACAATCGCTGGGAACTGATTGTCAGGGATTTTTTTTAAAAATCTTTTAATGCTTATAAGTATTATTTCTTACTATAACTCAAAATTCCCAAACTATCATATCGCTTTGCAGGGAAAAAGAATTAAGGAATTAATCAACACAAATTGAAAGAGAAAAATATTTCTATCTCTTTAAAAAAAAAAAAAAAAAAACATGCTTTACAAAATCACGGCGCTCTTTTAGACCAGAAGCGAAGCTGATGACCGGAGTATCGACTAGGAGGATTTATGTGAGCGCAGACTTCGGCTCCTATGTGAAATCGGTCTCTTTCCCTGATTTAGAGTGCACTCTCATCTTTAAAATGAACCCCCAGCAGCACAGGCTTCCTGCACTGACAGTCACAGCCACCAGCAGCTCAGGTGCCGCCTGTCATGTGCTCCTTTGAAGTAGGTCACGGGCTTATCTCCATGGTGATCAATAGGCTCCAACCTCTCTAATTAGAGACCAAGGGCGTCTTGGTGTCCTCTGTTCCCCAAACTCTGCAGAGGAGCAGGAAGTTAAGAAGCTTCTCTCAGGGGTCGTTAATTATCAATCTGGGCTCCGCATGGGAAGAGCAGGAGACTAATCCATGAGAAATAGTCTTAGCTCTTATTCAGACTTTTACGGAGGTGAGAAGAGAAGGTGGTCTACATGGGGACCTTCTGCTTCTCTCTCCTCTGGTTGTTACTACCCAAATTCTATGTGACCTTCAAACACATGTCCAGTGTTCTAACTGTGCCTGGCCATTTGTGGGCTTGCTTTATGTTTTTGTGGCTTTTGCTATGTGTGGTATGGAAGAAACACTCCCAGGAGATGGTTTGTCTTGATCTGAAGAAAATGATTGCCATTTATTAATATCTTTATGGTGGATGCTAAGTGAAAATGAACTTATTAGATCAATTAAGTTTTGTTTAGTTTTGTTTTAATCTACAATACAGCATGCCAGGGAATACATTCACTCTTTGTGATGGCTTCCAGAGTCCTGTAATATCTCTTTGATGAGAGTGTTAACACCAGAGCATAAGGCCTGAGTTCAGGTTGTAAAACAGTTAGGCCTCTTGGGGAGAATATTCTGTCCAGACATTCGTGAATTCATCCAAGAAAGTCGGTGGTTGGACAAGTCATTCTCTGTATTAGTTTTCGTTTGCTGAGATAAAACACTGCGACCAATCGACTTACAGAAGGACGAGTTTCTCTGGGGTCTACGGTTCCTGAGGGTTAGATGACGGCAGAGCAAAGACCGCAGTGCCAGGCAGCTGAGGGTTAGATGACGGCAGAGCAAAGACCGCAGTGCCAGGCAGCGACGGCCAGAGCCCACATCGAGAACCACAGCAGGAGAGACACACCTGGGACAGCGAAAGGATTTTGAATTCCCAAGTCCACCCACCGTGGCATAATTCATCTAACAGAGCCGTATCTGAGGCTTACAGGGGCAATCTGCTTTCAACTGTCACACGCTCAGAGAGCAGTTCCAGACTACAGGGATCTTGGATGTCAGAATCTAACAGGGGCCTAAGGATGTTTCCTAGGAAAGCCGATGGTACTCTTGCATTGTGGATCACTGTCTGTGGTTCTGTCAGCTTCATTCGCTAATATTTAAATGTTTCTAAACCAGCCTGTCTTTGTGGATAGCTCTTGATTATAGAAAAGGGGTTCTCACAGACAACTTAGAAAACTATGGGTTTTCAAGGGTGGGGGGGTTGTCACAGGACTCTCACCCAGGGTGGGGGTGTCACTGGACTCTCACCAAGGGTGGGGGGGGTCACTGGTCTCTTAACCAGGGTGGGGGGTGTCACTGGACTCTTAACCAGGGTGGGGGGTGTCACTGGACTCTCACCCAGGGCAGGGGGGGGTGTCACTGGTCTCTTAACCAGGGGGGTCACTGGACTCTCACCCAAGTATGCAGCTACTCCTCTCACTCATATGTGATTTTGCTCTAATTCCACATGGCCTCCAGGTCTCTGGGAGAAGCTAGACTACATAGTCTGGAGAGGGCTGAAGGAGGTAAAGGGAGCTGCGTCTGGCCAGCTGTGGTAAGCCCTCCTCAGTACAGAGTGCAGACTTTCCAGGGCTCTGTTTTGTGGTCACCCATGCTCTCTCCCTGAATCCAATAAACTCATGGATTCCCCAGAGGAAACTTTGATAGAAATCGAGCTTTAGTTCTTTATTTAGACCTCAGGAGTGGGTAGACATTGCCCAGAGAAATTTTTTACAACATGCAATAACAACCGCCTTTTGTTACTAGGAAATTACTACGACTTGGAATCTTATTCTCTCTTTGTCTTTAACATGAAACGCTTCAGATGTTAGTTGCTATTTGACACCAAACTGCTTTCCCTGACCTGTGCCAGTAAGTAAGCGCCTGAAAAGGAATGTACAGAAAGAAGCTGGAAACCACTTAATAAGCTAAAAGGAAAGAAATTTAACAGAATGAAAATCAAATTGAGCACTGGAGATCTAGCTCACAGTAGGGCAACTTGCCTAGGAAGTCCTGGGCTCTTAGTTCAATTCAAGAATGAGAAGGAAAGAAAAGGTTGGGTGGGGTAGGTGGGGGAAGGGAAGAAAGAGATGAAAGGAGAGAGGGAAGGGAAGAAGTAAAGGAGGGAGGGAGGGAGAAAGAAAAATTAAATTCTCCATGTTTGACTCAGGTGGTTAAGGGATCACTGGTGACACTAAGACCGTGCAGTCAGGTGACATGACCCAAGCTGGTTTCCGAAGTGACTCGACTGGCAAATGGGAAGTTGCAGTTTGTTGGGAACAGATGAAATAGGTAAAAATGTTGTCTTACGGCTGAAATGTTTTAAACAATTTATTCTCTCCTCTGAGTAGCAGAAACTTAAGGATTATTCTACACAGAGGGCGATCACACGACCCGACGGAGAGGGGAAGGCTTTCAGGGCGGGTTACAGGGTGAAGGGTAGAAAGCCTTGAGAAGCGTGACCCTGGAGTCAGAAGCGCGTGTTCTGATCACACCGTCACGGGCTCCACGGCCCTCCTCTAAGTCTCGCAGTCACAGTAAAACACGAACATTCTCAGACAACCTTAAACAAGAGATGAACCCCGAGAGCACGGAGCGGACAGAAAAGGGAGGGACTATCCTTCAGGACAGGAAAGGGGGCGGGGCGGTCAGCGGGACCCTGTGGGGAGCCCGTTACGTTTCCATCCCCTCGCCCTCGCGAAGTGTCGATATTAGAATTAGCCGAGAAGCTTTGGCAACGATCAAACGCTGAGATCCCTGCAGAAATCCATTAATCAAATCCTTTGACGGGGGCCATAGGCTTAATATTGGTTATCAGCCAACCAGCTATCACAATTGATGGGCCAACCTGAAAAACAAGCGCTCAGACGGACGCCATATTGTACAGACTTCCACCTTTTGAAGACTGGGGTGCCGCACACTGACAAATGTTAAAAACCTTATGTTGAGCAAAAGAAGCCAGAAGCGAAGGAGCTCATGTATTTTATACCAGCTCTGTCACGATGAAGGGTAGGGAGCAGGGGGTGATCTAGGGAGCTAAAATTGAACACAGAGGTTGCTGCTGGGAGAGGGTAGAAGTCAGCCAAAAGGGACAGAGAAAACTTTTTGGGTTGATATACATGTCTATGGCTTGATTACGGTATGAAATACTCAGAAAAAAAAGACTACAGTTGTCAGCACTTATTGAACCAGGTGCTTGATATCTGTGTACTTACTGCATATAATTATACAATGATTAAAAATTAAGTAACTCCGAGACAGACTTGAATTAATTGGTGTGGGAAGTGGATGGTGGGCTGGGATTTCCGTAAGCCTTCCGGGTGGGTTTACAGAGGCTTGAGAACTACTGGACTACATCATCGGCAGAGACTAGAGAGGCAGAGTGAGGAAGCAAGCTTGGGAACACTGAAGGTTTGGAATTAGAAAGTGAGGTTAAACGGGTACCATTTTGTCTCCTGGGTGTAATGCTGGATTTCAAGCATTGGAGACTTCTGGAAATGAAAGTCAGTTCTCATGGCTGTCTGCAGACCCACAGGAGTAAGCCTAGACATCTACATATCAATGATTCCCTCTGGCTACCGCCTACTGGACCATCAGGGTACTTCCAGAGTAAATGCTCACCTGAGGGTGAGACCACAGCCCATCAGCAGAGGGCAGGGGCTCAGTGGTGGTACGCTCACAGACTGCAAGGGTAGCTATAATTTTGAGCAAAGAATGAAATTGGAAAGTCAGTCACATGACAATCAGAACAGATAGATATCCACATCAGACTGACAGGTGTCCACATCTCAGCCTGGTTTGTTTACACGTTACAGATGTGTAAATCTGTAACGTGTAAACAGAACAGCTTGAGAAATGAAGAGGAAGAGAAAGAAGAAGCTTGAAGTTTGGGTCAGTCCATGGACTAACGTGTGTCTTTTGGACAGCCTGCAGGGCTTTTAAAAAATTATTCCTTTGAAATGAACCAAAGACAGATGGGTATAGTGACAGTTTTCCTGAGAATCATCAAAATGTTGTATGTCCAAGTAGAACCCATCACACATTGGAGATGGGCCTTGAGAAGGCTTTAGACAAGCAGAGGTGATTTTTAAGGAGGAAATTTCAGAGCCAGGTGTGGTGGTGCACACCTTTAATCCAGCACTCAGGAGGCAGAGGCAGGTGGATATCTCTGAGTTTGAGGCCAGCCTCATCTACAATAGTGTGGCTTTGTAGAACGACCTTATCTCAAATAAACAAACATATAGATGATAGATAGATAGATTATAGATAAAGATAAATTGATAGATAGATGATTGATAGATAGATAGATCCGAACTGTCATGAACACTTCTTCCGCAGCACCTAGAGAACACTGAGAGGCAGATCCCTCCACCCTGGCAGGCGCCCAGTCCCAGCTTACAGCTTGACTGTAGGTTGGTATAGGCCAGAAGATGGGTAAGGCAGCATGAGGCCCACCCTGGACTCACAGAAACTGTAAGATCGTCAGTTTGGCTCCTCGAAGCCACCAAGATGCTGGTTCCTTAGCAACAGGAAGGATTTGGACCAAGCACTTGCGTCTGGTTACATGGACCCGGAACTGTTGGAGTGAAGAAGTGTAGCTTAGCCATCTCAAATGTGTTTAGCTCCTCATTGTCCAGTAGAGTGTATGCTAATCTGTCCTTAATTCAAATGTTTCATCAGTAGATTTCCACTGAGAAGCAGGATATCCTGGGAAGTGGAGAAAGAAACTGAGATCTGCTATCACCCTGAAGATGGCTCTCCATACTTACGCTTTCATGTGAATACTTCCGTTACATATACTTTGAGTCATATAAACTATATGCTGTATTTTAGTTATCTAGTCAGGGTCTCATTTTCGGGTGCTCCAGTTAAGTTTTATTCTTCTACTTTTTTTCTTCTGTAGACGTTTGAAACTACAGCAATCACTTTAGACATGAATGTTTCAGTTATTCAAGATATCACCTTGTTTAGGGGAGGAGGAACAGACTCAGGGGCCAATGCTACGCCGGTCTGCTGCATGGGAAGCATGGCACACACTGGCACGTCTCAGTTCTCCTTTTGCCTCTAGAGCCCTCCCCTCCTCCCACCACACCCGGATACTCACTAGCGCTGACCTGGCTCTTCCATCTTCCTTCCTAGGCCAAGACAAACACAGATTAGTGTGCAACTTCTGTTAGCTCCAAAAGACATCGCCAATGCAGCACAGGGCGGCAAAGCGGAGGTGAATCAAAGAAAGCAGTTGTGGCCACATTCTAGCTCCTGTAGCCACATTCTAGCTCCTGTAGCCACATTCTAGCTCCTGTAGCCACATTCTAGCTCCTGTAGCCACATTCTAGCTCCTGTAGCCACATTCTAGCTCCTGTAGCCACATTCTAGCTCCTGTGGCCCTACTGATCCCATAGCACCACAGGAACAGACTGTCAGATACTCTCCTGCTCCGTGTGGAGATCAGCGCTTCAGATTCTCCAGTGTAGGATAATTGCTGTTTGTATTTCCTACTGTAGCCAGTACCTGCTACACGAACTTCACCTAACATTGAGATAGGAATTGTTGACAAGATTCCTCCTCTCTTTCTACTGCATTTGCCTCTCTGGAGAGCACACAGTCGTGATGTCTGCTGGAATGTACTTCTCTGCATTGCTGGCATTCTGTCACCTCTCTGTCAGTGACCACGACTGGGGTCACCGTCTGACTTCCTTTGCTTCGCTTCAGCATCTGGATGAAAACGCCTTAGAAACCCACGGAACCTGCCCCGTGATTTCTTTGTTGTAAAATTTTCAATCCCTTCCTTTTGACCTTTTGTATAGCTTTCATGATTAATTTTTTCCCAGGGCTGTGTTGACACAACAGTCCACTGGGCCAACCTATTAACCTTTGAAAAATCAAAGTTTGAATCTGATTTGAGTAAGAAACCCAAAACAGTTTTCGACTGCCTGGAGTTTATGAACAATAAACCAAACAAGTCCACCCCCGTGACGGGCATGGATGTGGACGAGCAGATGTGTGAAGGAGGGGACCGAACGGGAAGCAACTTAACTCAGAAGTCAAGAGCATCCTGTTCAGTCTCAAGGCAGTTTGCCTGTGTGTTTGCCTACAGAAAAAATAAAATAACAACACAAGTAATTCAATTACAATGGCTATTTCTGGCTTTCTCCGACTTCTCGTTCTGTACACCTTTTCTCCTTTTGTACTGACATACGACTGTTAATTACGATGGTTAAGCTCTTTATTGCTCCTCCCTCCCTCACTGTGTCTGATTGGTATTTCATTAGGTTGGAGTTTTAAGACATCACTTTTAATGGTAAATCCTGCTTTGATCCGAATTATGAGCTTAACTGACTACGGACTTTGTTAATTTCTCACGACTGTGTGGTGGTGGTTGGAGACCAGTGTGTGCTAATTTCTCATGACTGTGTCGTGGTGGTTGGAGACCAGTGTGTGCTAATTTCTCATGACTGTGTCATGGTAGTTGGAGATACAACGTGTGTTAACTTCTCACGACTGTGTAGTGGTGGTTGGAGACCAGTGTGGGCTAATTTCTCATGACTGTGTAGTGGTGGTTGGAGACCAGAGCATGCTGTGCTCCATTTGGCTACTCTGTGCTCTGAGAACACTCTCACACAAGCCCCATTCCCAAGCTGGCTTACCTCTGGCCTCTGCAAACCTCCTCACCCTTCCTTCCAATTCAAAGCAGACGCTGACCTGTGGTCTCAGAAGCCCTCCTGGCGTCTGTACCTGGGATTGCAACCTCACTCTGTTTTTAAGTAAGGGCAAATGGGTCACCACACCTCCAAGTTAGTCTTTGAAGAAGCAGATCCCTATTTGTTATTGTATTATGTATTGATTTGAAAAAGATTACACTGACACTCTGTTCCCTCGCAGTTGCTTTCAAGCCTGATTTTGTGTGGCCTCTCTGACTCTCGTGTAGGACAGCAGTGGCTGTGAGAGTCCATGAAGATGGGAGGGAGCTGGCAAGGATGTCCTCCTGGAAACCAACCTCTCAGACCAATTATGATGAAAGAGCGGCTCAGGGGACTTCGGCTTTATGATGTGGGCACCCTGGGCTCCCAGCCATTTTCCCTTCAAAAGAGCTGAGCTCTGGGCAGCGCTCTTCCCTGACATTGAACCCGGAGCGTATGTGGTCCCCTTCACACCAGGGATTTGTGCACTTGCTTAGGCCTTGAGCAGGGTCAGCAAAGTGACCGCAAAATGAAAATGTGAGCTCTTAGATTAAAAAAGATCAGAACATTGCCTTCCTAGAATTAGAATAGAAAGCTTTCCACCTTCTTCACAATCTGTCTCTACATCTATGGTTCTGCATTTCCCCCTGCCCCCGCTTTATTTTATGTCATTCTAAATTAAAGAAAAATTATCATTCTAAATTATTACATTCAGTTTACCATCCAGATTTCTATTGTGCTGCGCTGACTCTAAATGCAAATATAAGAGGACTTGTTTACTTCACAGGGAGTCTCAAAATGACACAAGCAGTGTGTGTGTGTGTGTGTGTGTGTGTGTGTGTGTGTGTGTGTGCGTGTGTGCATGTGTGTGTGCATGTGTGTATGTGTGTGTGCATGTGTATGTGTGTGTGCATGTGTATGTGTGTGTGCATATGTGTATGTGTGTGCGTGTGCATGTGTGTATGTGTGTGTGTGTGCATGTGCATATGTGTGTGTGTGTGTGTGTGCATGTATGTGTTCGTGTGTGTGTGTGCGTGTGCATGTTGTATTCCTGAATGAGCCGTTGCACATAAATGAATACGTGTATACATGAGGCCAGACCTCAGATGTTGGCCCTCAGGAGTGCTGTGCACCCCCTTTCATCACAGTCAAGCTCACCAGTTAGGCCCGACTGTCATTCTAGGAGCTCCAGGGCCCCTCCTGACTCGACCTGCCTGGCTCTCGTATTGTAACTGTGTACCACAAACCTGGCCTTTTATGTGGATTCTGAGGACCTAGCTCAGGTCTGTGTGCTTTTCAGGCACTCCTTTAAACAACTGGGCCACCCCTCCACTAATACAAGCCCTACTCCAAAGCCTACACATGCCAGCTATTGTGTTCACCAAAAACAATGGAAAAGCTATGCCAAACTAACCCAGACATCCTTTCCCTCTATTTTCCATGTTTGCGTCCCCTACTGAAACCACCTTGGGCTTGTCGATGAGTAAAGAAGATCCGAAAGCAGCAGAGAGGGTGGTTTGCTCTGCTCTTCCTTTTTCTTCTGCACCAACTTATCTTTGCAAGTTAACGGCCGAACCAGTACGGGAACACCAGTAAGACAAGCTACAGTAGGGTTCCTTGCTCTCAAAGGTGTCTTAGATGATGTTAGCTTCCTTCTTTATTCAAACAAAGCACTGGGTCACACAGAAAGCGTAGTCTGTGGGGACTGCCAGTGTACCTTCTTAAGTCACGTATTTACCTAGGCATTGCTGTGGGTCTCCTGAACTCGAAAGCATTGTGGCATCAGAACGTTTTGCCACTGGGCACAGTAAAGTCTACTTGAGAACGGGGCTGCAAGAAAGGGTTAGACGTGCCCTTCGTATACACCTACTCTCTCCATGGACACGCTCCTGTCCAACATATTCCACTTACAAAGACGATACCGTCTAGAATTTCCAGACAATGGCATCTGAACATTAAATCAAGCGAAGAACCCTTCTAATTGTAGTGCTTTAGGTTCTGATTTCACAACCAATTAGTTAGCCCTGGGCTTGAGTTAAGAAATCGTGTGTTTGACTGATTCAGGTTTCATCTGCGTGAATCGATCAAAACTAAGCGTAGTTTCACAAATGCCAATTAGGGAAAGCAATTATATACTGTTTCTAATGTTTGTAGATCATGAAAGACATCAAAACTGGTTATCTTTGAGGTTGTATGGGTGGCCTCTGTCCCCTCCGGTTCCCTGTCTTGTGTTACAGAATGGTCTGAAAAGCTTTGACCTGTTTGGATCACCACCGGCTTCCAGTACAAGCGTGTCTCTCAGAGACTGCACACAAAAGCTTCAAAAGCCCTCTTATTCCAGACTGAAAAGCTGACACACTACTGGCTACTTCACTGGAGGTCAGAACCCTGCTTAGTTGGTGACTGTTTGGGGGATATGGCAAACGCACATGTGCCTAAGGGTGGACTTTATCGGTAACGCATGACCCTTCACTCATGGGGCGTTAACACAGGTCATTACGGAATATAAAAGCAGAACAATAGAGACCTTGGAAAGCAGGGTACCAATGGCGCCACAGGAGAAGCGGGTGAGTCTGTGCCAAAGAGAATTTCACAGTCCTTCCTCTCTGCACTGTGTTTATACACACAGAAACAGGGTCTCACATGACCCAGCCTGCCCGTGAATCCCTATGTATCTGCACAGATGTGAATTACGGACCCTCCTTCCTTAGCTCCTGGAGTTGAGGTTGCAGGCATGGACCATCAAGCCCAGCTATTGTGATTCAGGCTTTTTAAAAACTGAATTCCTCAAAGCAAGGAAGACACCATGACTTAACAAACAGTCAGTCCTCAGACATAATGGGACAGTCACCAAAGACTCAGCACTTACTGAGTCATTTCATAGAGCGTCCTCCTTGCGTATCTATGGAAATAATCAGAACTAATATGCTCATGCTTCTCCAGGGAGCTTCTTTCTAACTGCATCTTTCTCCCTGGACACCATGGACAGTTTGGGACACAGAACCCAACCCCTTGAGATAACCTGTTGCACTTCTCAGAAGCACAGGGTAGCAGGTTCCAAGGTAGAAGTCCTAGTGATTCTTCCCTTTCTTGCCCTTGTGCACTGACCCCAACTTCATATGCAAACAGGGGTAAACACAGACCAGTTCGGACCTGCCCCTGCCGTCCTGCATGCCCTGGCGAGTCTCTGTCTGTGACCTATACTTTGCATGCAGCAGGGTACCAGGGCTCCAGGCCTGAAGCAGGGTGAGTTCAGTGGGCAGGGCTGAGTCTGTGACACTGTAGACAGGTACTAACTACATCTGTGTTCCGTCTCCTGAGCCTACCACAGGGAGACTCCCCAGGCACCTCACATTTCCTGTGCCTTGTCTCCTATCAGATAGAGTGGGTCATGGGTACCTGTGGGACCCTACTCCAGAATAGCTGAGTCCCATGGGCGAGGCCACCACTGCGTGGAAAAGAAAACCGTTCATACTGCCAGGTTTGGCTCCGTATTTCCCTAATGGGATGGCTTCAGACAAGTCATTTAATCCTGGAGGCTTCTATTTGCTTAAGAAAAGTATTTTCTTCCTGCCTTGTAGGGAGGCAGAACAAGTTTGAAAACACATTCATTACAACACAGCATCGATGAAACTGTTTTCGAGGAGCGCTGTGGTTGGAGGCCTGTCTCCCTGTGTCCACAGCCACCCAGGCTGTAGGCACCCAAGCACCCAGGCTCCCGTGCCCACCTGAAATAAACACACAGCTCAGTCGTCCAGACAGACCCAGTGCATGACCAAACTTTACTTCATGTCAAGGTAATATATATTACTAATGACAAATACACTTTACACTGTGATATCGGGTCTAACTTCATTCTCATCTTACATCTGAGGTAATAAGGCACAGGGAAGTTGAGTGAACCTCACACTGGGACATAAAGGACAGATCCGACCTATGAAACCCAGGAAGACCAGTCCAGAGCTCACACTTCACCTTGGCATCGTGACCTCTCCTCGCCTCACTAAATTATGCTTCAAACAACGACTTCCTTCTGAGGGCGTCAGCATGATAATCCGCCCAGGGCGTCTGTCTGGGTCTCGTCCCCTAAAAGCCTTACTCCAGCTGTAGGCTACACTGTGATCGCCCACACGGTGACAAGCCTCTTTAGCGTGTAACCCTCTGCATCTGTCAGCCTGTTTACAATGCGCAGTTCCTTGCGATGACCTCCATGAACGCTGAAGACCCTCCTGGAGATGACATCTCTAAGGATGTCTCCAAACGAGGTAAAGACAGCAGCAGCCCCACTACCTGGGGCTGGGGCTGCCACCTCGTACCATAGTTAGAATATCCTACTAGGGCTCCGATCTATAGTGAGTTCTCACTCCCAAGTCCTGGTCCCTTGTGTTAGATCCAGCGATGCAGAGACTGGTGTCAAGCATCAACTGGAAACAGCCTTTCTGACGGACAGGGCTGGGACAGAGGATTGGGTGAGACGATAGGAGGATTTGAACACAGCGGTGACACAATTCAGAACAGGTGACCTGGGGCTGGAGAGATGGCTCGGAGTTTAAGAGCGCCCGCTTGCTCTTGCGGAGGACCTGGGTCCAGGTCCCAGCACCCACATGGTGGCTCACAACCGTCTGTAATTCCAGTTGCAGGGGATCCAACACTCTCCTCTAATCTCCAGCACCAGTTACACATGTGCTGCACATACCTCCCTGCAGGCAAGACATTCATGCACATAAAATAAAATAAATAAACCTTTGTAAAAGAAAGGAAAATGTCATTTGACCTAGAAAGAAGACACAACTTGATGTCTTCTGGCGACTTCTGCTAAAATGAATGCAATCTTGACATGAGTGCCCCCATTTCAGGCTCCTCTGATGACTGTCTTTATCTCAGCCCAGTCACAGTTCCGAACGAATCACCGAGTCAGTATTCTCAGAACCCAGACAGCAACGCTGAAACCCGATAAAGCTCCTGATATCAGAAAATGGGACATTTTTCTCCAGATGTCTTTATGAGGTTTGTCATAAGTTTTCCTCTACTGTTGAGACTCTGAAGGCAGTCCTGTTCAATCAGGTTCTCGGAATACTTTAAAGGGCCTAACACATGCAACTGACTCTATTCCTGGGTCATTGGCTGAATGGCCGATCACTGTTCCCTTGCCTCTTGAAGCAGCTTGCCTGTGGCCAAATGCTTACTTAGAACCGAGTATCACAGTCGGGTAATCCAAAATCCATCCACTTCAGATCACTGGGTGACGGTTGGCATCTGTCTGGAGGGTGGTGTAGATACCAGCTAGAGGGTATGTGTGAGACGTGGGTGTTTGTGCTCTGCAAGAATAAGCCTGAACTAAGATGGGTCCTTTTAGGATCTAACAAAGAAACACAAGGGGGCTCTGGGCAAACAGAAGGCCAATGCTTCCATGAATCTCTAAACAAATTAGGATGCAGTAGGGAGGGCAGGAAGACACTCGTAAGTAATGTGCCACACAAGAACAAGGACTTTGGTTTCATCCCCAGAACCTATGTTTTTAAAAAGTCAGGCACGTGATAATCACTCCTAATCCCAGAGCTTGGGAAACCCCGCATGACACACTCCTGTAACTCCAGATCCCTGGACTGGCCTAGCCGGTCCAGCCTTCTCAGGGAGCGACATTGGAGGGAGCTCCTAAGGAATGACAGCTGAGATTGACTCCTGACCTCTACACACATGCATGACGCATGCACACCCACACGTAAGTGTATTTACCCACATAAACATGCATGTGTGCGTACACACACACTCACACACACACATACACAGAGAGAGAGAGAAGAAGAAGAAGATGAAGAAGAAGAAGAAGAAGGAAAGAGGAAGAGGAGGAAGGGGAGAAGGAAGAGGAAACAGAAGCAGAAGAGGAAGACAGCGTGGGGTGACCTCATGTTATGGTCAGTGAGGGTTTCTCTGACATGCCTGAGTGTTTTCCCTGTACCTTCTCTATATTTGGTACTCATGAGCCATACAAGCTGAGCTGGTTAATTTAAGGAGTTGGAAGACATTTTGGGGGATCATGACAAGTGCCATCCTGGACAGTGGAACCCCGAGCATCTCAGCTCAGGTGTTTTTATTCTTTCAGAGCACCTCAGATATTTTACTGATAACACATGCAGATGATCAGCAATTAAACAACCCCCACAGAAATCCAACACCTCCAAGCAATACAGAATGCCAAAACCTAGTCTAGCCACTCCCCCAACAGTCCACGAAACAATGTCAAACATAATTAAAAATAAATTTCCTCAACATTTCCCCTTTTCTGTATTAAAAAAAATTGCTTCACAACACAATGAACAATTCAACACTACACCAGCAAGCAATAGCCTTGTAATTTAAAGAGTACCTTGGCAGATCTCTGGTGTGTCATGTTGCTGTTCCTCTCCTTCTGATGAGTTCTTGTGAATTCTGAAGCCTCATGTGCTTAAAGACAAGTGAACTGCATCTCCACAGCCTCCAAGCACTGTTTTCAGAGCAGCGGACTCCGGCTCACTCAGGCTGTCTTCTAAAATGGATCCTGGTTTATATTTACCTTTCTTATTTTCATTTTAAAACCTAGCCTGTTAACATACACGGCATGAATTGCCCCCGATGACCCTTTAGCTTTGTGAGGCCAGAGAGCAATAAAACTTTCCAACACAGACAGGTTAGAGGCAGCAGAAAGCGCTTGCTTGTGGCACTGGAGCCCAGTGTTTTTGGTACTGGCACTGTTGACGCTTTTGGAGAACTCTGTGGTGTAACACTCCTTTAATTGCCTGCTCTGCCTTCCCCTCTCCATGGGCAGCTAAGGGTGTTGAAGAGATTAAGGACTTATGTCCATTTGGGTTTCACTTGGGGGCTGTGTTAAAAGTCTGGTCCTTCAGCTGGGTGCATTTTCGGGGCTACACCTTGTCTTTCTCATCTCCAGACGTAGGCAAGTTACATCATGCTATTCATTCCCTAAAGAAAGGCAGTCATCGTCCCTTCAGTACCAACGCCCCCTGGTTTCAGCTCTGTGGAGACAGCAGGCACACACAATGGCTTCACGCTATGTGCTATTTTTTCAAGGGCACAAGACTAAGCAAGCTATCTGCGTTTTCTTACTTCTTTTCAGAACATCTCTGGGAGGCACCCGAGATTAGCATGCTATTGTATACAGTGGAAGGCCTATGGTCAAGGAAGTGTACCCGGTGGCCACACAGGTGTCACCCTGAGCACTCCACTCCACTTGGCCTTTACCTTGCTCTGGCCTCTGGAAGCTGCACCCCTCTCTGTCTCCTCTGCCTGCAGCCAGGCAGCCCTGTTAACTCTTCACACTCTCTTCTGCCTTTGCCTATCTCATCATCTAGGACATTGTTAACAATCCTTAGCATGACATTCTCTTAACCAAAAGATTGAGTCTAGAAAATTCCCAAGAGAATTCAAGGAAGACCCATGATCTGGGGACTTTTTATGGGCAATGTCCAGAAAGAGTTACTCCTGTGGTTTATAACTAATGTACATATAGCATATTAAAACACTAGACTTCTCTAGTACATATCCATTCCAAAAGAGAATTCTATCAACTGTCTGTGTGTACTTTATGTGTTAGCTCCATGTGGTTAGTGTATTTCTTTACATCAATTAAATCTTAAGAAAGAACATCTTAAAGGCAAACAACTGGATAGTGTGTGAGGGTGGTAGCCTGGGGACTCATTCCTTTGTACCCCAGGGAAGAGCCCGAGCTGTGTCATGGGAGAAAGCATGCTGCGGAATGTCATGAAGAAAGACCTCCTTGCCAATGGGGAAGCCCAAAGAATCAGGTAAATTGTGAATGAGTCTAAAGAGTCTTATCTGATTGCTGCTCATCTCAGAGCTAAGAACACCACTTGCTCCTTACCGTCAGCACCAGCGGGGTGAGTGACAGGCTCCCATTCCTTCTGGGCAATGCACCCTCTGCCCAGCTTCCTCTTCTGATGCTCCCCAAGGTCATGGCCATCTTTGGCCAATGAAGTAGGACAATTTTGCCCTTTCCAACTAGAGCTTGATCATCTAACCAGTGACTGTGTACGTTTTTCTGTCTTGTCAACAGGAAAGCGATGTCTAAAGAGAACCTGAGTACATTCACCTGAGAGGCTACAGGGAGTAGAACTCCCAGTCTGCCTGGACTGTCCACATACATTAAAGGGCACAGTAGCTTGTCCTGATTAGTACTCATGGGGCCGTGCTCACATCTTTCCTGTAGTTCATTTGTTCCTCTTCTGGGACAGCGTGCTCTCAGAGCATCCCTTCTTTCTTGCTGACTCCGCCCTGTAACCGCTGGGTCCATCTGAGGCTCTGTAACTGAGGAAAGGACTCAGGACTCAGTCTTCAGCCCTCTTCTTTTTGAGCCCCCAGGCCCTAGGAAAATCTCACTGTGTTCAATGCACATTTCTAGAGAAATTTCCTTAATGATCAAATACATAGAAGTAACACGTGTTATCTTCATTCTGATGTGTAAATGTACACTTTCAACTTCAGATATCTAAAAAGGATATTTTCTAATTTTTCTCTAAACACAGAATTTTCTCCATTTCATTGGTTGGGCACAGAATCCATTCGATCGTTCAAACCCCAGACTTAGGAGTCCTTTGTTTCCACTCCTTAACCCAGCTGCCCATCTTCACCCAGCCATGCCCGAGGCCCCATTGGCCCCCGTTCCATTGTACTGCCCAAATCTGTGACTTCCCTCCACTCAGCTTCTGCCTCCCTTCTCAAAACCACCCTACCTCTCACAGGCAGTGAGTAGCCATTCGCAGCCAGCAGCTAGTATTCCTTTAAAACACAAGCCGCACCGTGTTGTTTTCCAGCTGCTCTCTGCTGCACTCGGAATAACATCAGACGTCCATAGAGAGACTGAGTTACAGCACTCATGTTTGCTAACCCTGAATGGAACTAGTACTGAAACCATTGGTTTCCCTTCGGAGTTTAATGAGAAATCCTGGACTAACAGGGCAGTGTTGGATGTGGGCGTTTGAGAAGATTAAAAGCCTGACTAACATTGCCAGTGGTTAGAAAAGCAGCAATATGTGCATATTGGATCGTCCACAGATCTAAGCGGAACCTCTGCTTTTGTGCCCATTAAGTGGATTTCAGGACTTTATAGAAAAGTAATTTGACCTTGATGGTGTTTAAAGCATTTTTTAAAATTATTTCTAAGTTCCAGAGACTATCGATATATATTACTGAGACAAAAGATGTCTACTAGAGAAAATCATATTAATACCTTTGTTTGTGATATGGATAAGCTTTTGTCCACCTAAAGCATTAACTGTGCGCTGTGGGAGACCAAACTGTCCCCAGCCGTACTGTGATGATTACTTCATGATGACTTTCCCATATATTCCTTTTTTAAACTAATATTTTTTATTCTTAGTTTCATACATTTACAGAATATGTATTGGGCATGTCTGTTCGCCACGGTCTCCCTCCAGATCCCTTAGTTCCCCCAACCCCATCTCCCTCACGAGTTCATGTCCTTGCTTTAGTTCTGCTCTCTCTCTTAATAACCATCTGAGTCCAACTAACCCTGCAGATATGCCCATAGGTGGCCATCCCATAATGAGCAGCCTGCTGGTGGCCACGCCCCCTGAAGCAAGTCACTCTTCCTCCCAGGGAAGTATCAACTGCCAGTCGGTCCTCTGAGGCCCCACTCCCACCCATGCTAGAATTTGGACTGGTTTCATCTTTGCTCCTCATCTAATTTTAATGAACCTAACCCAAATAAAAGGACTTTGAAGATAGCTTGTCCAGTTCCAAGCAGTGAGCCCCAAACACACGCACTAAGAACGATACTAAATGGGCTTCGTAGGTGAAGGGCATGTGCACGCACGTGTGCAACAACAATTATAGGAAAAGAGCTCATGACTTGGAAAGGAACTGGGGAAGGATAACTGAGGAGTCAGAGCAGGAAAAGGAGGGATCAGAATGGTAAGTATCCATGTATGAAATTCTCAAAAAAGTAAAATATTTAAATTTTAAAAACTAGGATCAAATAATAGAAGCTTGTCTTCTTTGTGATAATTTTTGAGAGATAATAAATTGTTAGAAGTGCATTAGTGTTAAGACACAACACAGGGCTGGAAACGTGCCTCAGTGGAAGAACAGTCGCCTCACAAGCACACAGTCCTGGATTCAATCCCAGAATACACACAGACACACAGACCACAGACACACAGACACACAGACACACAGACGCACAGACGCACGGACACACAGACACACACACATACACACACAGAGATACACACACACACAGATACATACACACACACACTCTCTCTCACACACACACGTGCACACACACACATACACACACACAGACACATAGGTACACACAGACATGCACACACACACACAGACATACAAACACACAAGACACACACACACATGGCGGGCGCAATCCCCCACAGCACTGCTCATGGCCGCCCCCAAGGCTGTGCTACTGACCCACCCCCATCTCCCTGAAATACTTTGCTCTCCCGTTTCCATATCCACTCTCTTCCCGAGTCACTGAGTCCAGCGCTCACTAAATCACGCTCTTATTGCCCCCTGTCTTTTCTTCACCGTGAGCATTATCTGAAGGTGTGTTAGTGGCCACTGTGCTCACTCCTTCCTCCATTAAGATGCAAACGTCGCAGGCAAAGGACCTCTCCCAAGCTGCTATCCATTTCTGCAGGGCTTCTTGAACTATCCGCTCTAGGACTGGTCATCTGAAAGATTGTGATCAGGTGAGTAAGTGTTTATAACTTCAAAAGCATCCTAACGGATGGCAGTATCACACATTGTCCCCTACACCAGATGAACCAGGTCCGAGGACGGTCCTCTAAGAAAACTGTCTGACTCAGACAATGGAGAACATCTTCCATGGGCCACAGATGTCTGTCGGTTCAGGTAATGTTCCTGTTTCATATCACAGACCACTTGAAAATTACCTGCATTGATCCCCATGTGAATTAGCAAGAACTCAGCCTACACGGCTACCAAGGGAGCCTGCTGCCATGTATTTGGAAGAGCGGCTGAGCTGGCAAGCAAGAGGAGCTTGTTGCATGTAAGCAGAGTCTTCCTACCTAGACATCTCCTGACTTCTCTACCTGCAGGTCAGCCAGGCACCGGGAGAAAACCTGGACGTGAGCTCTGACTATGCTGCAGCGAGGCAGCCAGGAGTGAGCCAGGACTTCTCCTTCGGCGTGGAGCAGAAGTCCAGAGGACATCAGCCCTTCAGAGCCAGATGTGCCAGCCGGAGGGGAAGCTGTCGTACTGTTACACAGATTCAGAAGTGGCCATGAGGGCACGGTGAAAGGCAAACTGAGTCCCGTTTGTGGAAGATGGCGATTATGTGTTCCTAAGACTTTCTGAGACACAGCTCTGCATGTTTTGGCCGGAGGCTGTTGGTTATTACATCAATTTTCCAGGTGGCTTTTGGTTCATTTGTGTCTTCCATTTCGGGTTTTTATTATCAGTTTTGCTGGAAATGTATCTTTGACATCTAATTTTTCAGTTTATGATGATTTAAAACATGCACATATAAAATTTTAGGGTCTCTGTTACTGTTTTGGCTATTCTTTTCAAAAAACACTTCATCAATATATTTGTAGCTACTCCCAGGCTCTCATCTCTCTTTTATTTTTATTATTCAGCACGTGTGTGCGTGTGTGCTTGCTTATGATGCATGTGCATGTGGGTGTATGCATTTGTTAGTGCTTGTATGGTATGTGTGTGTGTGTGTGTGTGTGCGTGTGTGTGGGTGTATGTGTGTGTGCTTGTGTGGTGGTGGTGTGTGTGTATGTGTGTGTGGTGTGTGGGTGTATGTGTGTGTGCTTGTGTGGTGGTGGTGTGTGTGTGTGTATGTGTGGTGTGTGTGTGTGTGTGTGTGTGTGTGTGTATGTGTGGTGTGTGTGTGTGTATGTGTGGTGTGTGGGTGTGGTGTGTGGGTGCATGTGGCGTGTGTGTGTGTGTGTGGCGTGTGTGTGTGTGTGTGTGTGCTGTGTGTGTGTGTGTGTGGTGTGTGTGTGTGGTGTGTGGGTGCATGTGGCATATGTGTGTGTGTATGTGTGGTGTGTGTATGTGTGGTGTGTGTGTGTGTGTATGTGTGGTGTGTGTGTGTGTATGTGTGGTGTGTGTGTGGTGTGTGTGTGTATGTGTGTCTGGTGTGTGGTGTGTGTCTGTGTATGTGTATGTGTGTATGTGTGGTGTGTGTGTGTGTGTGGTACATCTGGTGTGTGTGTGTGCTTGTGTGGTGTGTGTGTGTGTGTGTATGTGTGGTGTGTGTGTGTGTGGTGTGTGTGTGTGGTGTGTGGGGGCATGTGGCATTTGTGTATGTGTGGTGTGTGGGTGTGTGGCGTGTGTGTGTGTGTGTGTGTGTGTGTATGTGTGGTGTGTGTGTGTATGTATGTGTGGTGTGTGTGTGTATGTGTGTCTGGTGTGTGGTGTGTGTCTGTGTATGTGTGTGTGTGTGTGTGTGGTGCATCTGGTGTGTGTGTGTGCTGTGTGTGTGTGTGTGTGTGTGTGTGTGTGTGTGTGTGTGTGTGTGTGTGAGGTGAGTGCAGTATCTGTGGAGGCCAGAAGATGATATTGGGTCCCCCATGGCTGGGGTCACAGCCAGTTGTGAGTTGCCCAAGGTGGGTGCTGGGAATTCAAGAGGAGCGGACATTCTTAACCACTGCACCAAGTCTCTCTTTAGGCAGCTTGAGGGCTAGCTAGATGTACAAAGGAACTGGAAGCCTGTACATAGTCAAGCATTTCACTTAGGGGTAATTTTATTTGCTGTTAAAAAAAAGTTTTCATAGATTGTTCTATATATTTTTCAGCCATTTAATGTTCTACAAAATACGAGATTTTCTGCAGAATGAAGCGCTGACCACTGAGCCTTCAAGACAGCATTTGCTGCCGACCTCTGCAGGTTTCAGCTTCCCTCCTCTTGTTTGAGAATGCAACGTTAGAAACAAATCACAAACTAGCATACTTCAGAATTTTTCCCCGAAATGCTTTGCAAATGCAATCACAATATTTTGTATTGAATGTTAGACAAAAATAACAAAATCCCTCACAAAAACAAAGACAGGAAAGTACTAAATTCTTTAGTGCCACGCATCTTCTGAAATATTGTAAAGACAGAATGAGCATCAGCATATCAGTTCGTCTTTCAAGTATGTCCTTGGAGAACATTCAAGGGCATTGGGTTTTTGGCGGGGCACACATTTTTGGCAGGCTACCTCTTTTGTCCTGAAATCAATGTGAAGACACATAGGTACAAAACCGTATCACTTTCTGCCCTCTTCCATGTGACTTTAATCTTTCAGTGTGGTTCTAACCGATGGCCGGAAGCACTCTGCTGATCAGCAGCGGTGAGCTCCTGTCCAAGAGCCTGTCTGCCCAGCAAGGCATTTCACACCCCTCCCCCACCCTCCAGCTCCTTACTCTCTCCTCTGTGATGTCCCCTGAGGCTTGGAGGGGACGGAGTTGATGCAGACAGCAGTCCTCTAAGTCCTCAACCTTCCTAACACTGTGACCCTTTAATCCAGCTCCTCATGTCGGGGTGATAGCCCAACCACAATATTACTTCCTGCCTGGTGGTGGTGGTGCATGCCTTTAATCCCAGCACTTGAGAGTCAGAGGCCATCCTGGTCTACAGAGTGAGTTCCAGGACAGAGTTACAACAGAGAAACCCTTTCTTGGGAAAAAAATTATGTCGCTACTTCATAACTGTAATTTTGCTACTGCTGTCAATTCTAATGTGAGTATCTGAAATGCGGATGGTCTTGCGTGACCTCGCGACCCCCAGGTTGAGAACCGCTGGTTCTGTTCTGTCTATGGCTGAGCTCTCAGCCGCTTATCTCAGCGCTTTGGCTGGTCTCAGGCCTCTGCCCTGACCACCACTGTCTGCACTATGAAGCTGATGGAGGTAGAGCCGTGCAAACCTACGGGCATAAACGTAGATCCTTAGAGGACGGTGTGACAGCATGACCCCATCACAGCACTCCCGTGTGGAGCAGGTCTCACGCCACACCCCTCGCCTGGCTGGTCACGTGTGTTTTAATATACTCATCTAAGTTGGTCTTGTCATTCTGGAAGCTCAATTGCCGAAAGGACAGGAAGGAAAGTCCTTGATTCCCTGGAAACTCAATTTGATTTAAATCTCTGCCGTGAGCAAACTTCCCGGGATTTAGTGCAGCCACTTCATGTGCTAGATCATAAGGTCTGTTTGTCATGGGAACTAAAGAACCTTCTCCTTCCTACTACACCCCACAAGGGAAGGAACCACCCTCACCTCACGCATTTTGGTGCTGCTAGGGTCTCCCTGGCATGTGCCAAGTTATGAGCATGTTTTTACATGTGTGGAATCATGTATGTCTTTACATGTGTGGAATCATGTGTGTGTGTTTACATGTGCAGAATCATGTATGTATCTTTACATGTGTGGAATCATGTGTGTGTTTACATGTAAGGAATCATGTGTGTGTGTTTACATGTGCAGAATCATGTATGTGTCTTTACATGTGTGGAATCATGTGTGTGTTTACATGTAAGGAATCATGTGTGTTTACATGTGAGGAATCATGTGTGTGTGTTTACATGTGCAGAATCATGTATGTATCTTTACATGTGCAGAATCATGTATGTGTGTTTACATGTGAGGAATCATGTGTGTGTGTTTACATGTGCAGAATCATGCATGTGTTTTTACATGTGTGGAATCATGTATGTGTGTTTACATGTGTGGAATTGTGTGTGTCTTTACATGTGCAGAATCGTGTGTGTTTACATGTGCAGAATCATGTGTATGTCTTTAACATATAAAGACAGGGGCTAACCGAAAGCCTCTGGGCAGCACTGCCAGCCTGTCCCACAGAGAGCTTAGTGTGGTCCTGTAGAGGTCCATTCCTCTTCTCCAGAGGCCACACCGTGACTGCTGTCCCGTCTCCTCTGGCTCCTCTTCTGGGTCAGACAGTGTTCTTCATGACCTGCTAAGCGCATCTTGGAGGCCTTGCTCTTTGTCACCCCTACTTCCTCTGATCCCCATGTCTAGTTGCTTTTGGCATTCCTGAGTCTGCACAATCTAATGCTTTGCCTACATCTTTGCCTCTGCCTTTGTTCTTCCCTCATGTCCCAGAGACAACATGCTAACATCTTCCTACCTGCTCCACCTGGAGTTCCACCTTTCTACAGTGGTCTCCTTAGGCACCAGCTTCTGGTTGTAGCCAAATTGATCTGTTTTGTTTTTTTTTTTTCATTTTCATGTGCATGGTTTTGTTTGTGTATGTGTATGTGCGTGTGTGTTTATGTACTATGTGCATGCATGTGTGTATGGGTTTGGTTTGCATATGTGGTGTGTATATGGGTGTGTGCATGCTTTGTGTGTGTGTGGTGTCTCTGTGTGTATATGTGATGTGTACATGAATGTGTGTATGCTTGGGGGGAGCAAAGTTTACATTGGGAAGCATCTATAATCACTCTTCTACCTCATTTAGGATGCAAGGTCCCAGAACCAAGCCTAGAGCTCTCACATATAGCTAACCTTGCTAGGTATCTTGCTCTGGGACTTCCCTGTCTCTGGCTTTGAAGCCACGCCCACCTAACATTTATGTGGGTTCTGAGTGTCCGAGCTCTGGTTCACATGCCTACATTGCAATCACAGTAACCACTGAGCCATCTCCCCAACTCCGAAGGTGATCATTTTGAAAATAACTTCTTGCGTGTGTAACTCACTCTCGTACTGCCTTCCTGTGTCTGGACTCTCCAGGAACCTCCCCTGAAGTTAGAGCTGTGAAGTGTGCTCCCATGGCACACTGTACCTAACCTCTGCTCACCGAGAACATGAGCCTGGAATTGCTGGTTTCTCCCTGCTCTGAGGAGAGAGTCTTCGTTTGAACGCTCATGCCCAACGTGAGCGTCGATAAGTGTTTGCAGGCTGTCAATGCGTGGTTCTTTGACATAGTGTATCCACTGCTTATCAATGAATTATTCACAAGAATGCTGTGAGGGAAAGCAGAGCCAATATTATGATCTATCATATTGCTTAGAACTATCAGCCCTATTATTTGGATTCAAGGGGAAATAGACTTAGCCAATCGATATTCACTTTACATACACAGATAATTACAGAGCATAGCATACATGTATTCTTATTTTAACTCTTTCAAGTCTTCTTTACTCTGTGCAACCTACAAGAAGCTGTATAAGTCAACAATTGTACACCTATGCAATGGGTACTCTAGGTACAAAGATGTGAGTTTTCACTATACATTGATGGACAAGACGGAACAGAATCATGTTCTAATACAACACTGAAATTTGTTTGTCTGTATTCCAAGCGCAGGGCTCTGTGTCTGTCACACTCAACGAGGAGACTCGAGATAGAAGAGAGGACTAGAGGGCTGAGCCGGTCTAACACGGAATTGACCATGCGTCTTAGAGAGGCCAGAAAACTGCGGGCGTCTTCTGCTGTAGACCAAAAGAGCAACTTCTTAAAAAAAAAAAATCTACTTATTTCTGTGTTTGTCTGTGTGCTAGTAGTAGTGGTGGTGTGTTGTGTGTGAGTGTGTGTGAGTATGTATGTGAGTGTGTGTATGTGTGTGCGTGTCTGAGTGTGTGTGTATGTTTGTGAGTATATTTGTGAGTGTGTGTGAATGCGTGTAAGTGTGTGTGTATGTGAGTGTGTGTATGTGTGTGTGAGTATATTTGTGAGTGTATATGTTTGTATGTGTGTGTGTATGTGTGGGTACATGTGTGTGTGTGTGTGTGTGTGTGTGTGTGTGTGTGTGTGCGCGCTCATGTAGAACCAGAAGATGGCATGGGCACCCTCTTCCATCACTGCCTGCCTGCAGGACCTCTCTCTGATCCTGGAATTTGCATTTCCTGGGCTTGGCTAAAGCCGGCAAGGCCCAGTGATCCTCTTGCCTCTGCTCTACTCAGAGCTGGGGTTAAAAATGTGTGTGGGACACTTGTCTTGTTGTGTGGGTGCTGGGGTCCAGACTCTAGTCCTCAGATTGCACAGTACACACCTTCAAGTATGAGTCATCTTTGCAGCCTTCAGGGAGGAAACTTCCCAACACAGGAAACCGTCTTCAACAAAGCCGCCCTCTCCCAGCCAGCGCAGCGCGTGCTGGAAATCCTGCATTCTACTGAGGCTCGTGCTCTCGACTCTATGAAGTTCTATCTCTCATGTTTTATCTGCGTTTTTTTTTTTCAGTAGGTGCATGGTTTGCACCATCCTTGCAGATTTTTAAATGTAAGGTATCAAAACCGACGTCAAGTGACATGGGTAACCAACCACTTTCTGGTGTGAAGCCCAACAGACAGGAAGCAGTTCACACCCGGTACCGTAAACGTGGTCAAAAGCCCTGGCTAGGGAGGTCATGGGCTTTATTACTCAGAGGAGCAGCAGTCAGCAGGTTTGACAACCTGTTTGGTTTTTTGTTTGTTTGTTTTAGGAAAAATAGCGAACTGGCCCCTACATATTTATGCCCATATGTAGACAGGCATTGTACCCGTGTTTATGCCGATGCCCACAGATCTATGCTGCTTTTACCTCGGGCAGAGAAGCTGTTTTCTGCAGCGGGCAACTGCTCAGCCCTGATGGGGCATGGATATCAGCCTCTTCCCCAAAAGCTAGGAAGCCACCTCTAAAGAGGAAACAGAAAGAAACAAGAGCCCGGGTGTAGGGAGGAGTGCCTAGGGACGCTGCAGTGTGACAGGGCGCGGCTGCGCACTCGTGAACTCACCGTCTCGGTCACAGTTCATTGCTGTGAAAAACAACATGACTAAGGCAAGTCTTACAAAGGAAAGCATTTAATTGGGGGCCGGCTTACAGTTTTAGAGGGTAGTTTATGACCATCATGGGGTGAGGGAACAGACAGGCATGGCGCTGGAGCAGTAGCTGAGGGTTTTATACCCTGATCTGGGAGTAACAGGCAGAGAGAGAGACCAAAACTTGGCCTAGTGTGGCATTTGACATCTCAAAGCCCATCCACGATGACACCCCTCCTCCAACAAGGCCACACCCCCTTCTTTTTCCCAAACAGTTCCACCCCCTGGTGACTAAGCATTTGAATACTTGAGTCTAGGGTGGACGTTCTACTTAAACCACCCACACCCACAGTAGCTGCGCTAGACCCACACAAGGTCAAGACAGCAAAAACTCAAGCAAGCATGGGAAATCGTTCAGAAGGACTCACCCCAGCCAGGGCACTGTTTGAAGTTTCTGTGTGCTAGAAGAAGAAGAGTCATTTACCATTGTGGGCATGGCCACTGGCAGGTTCTCCATGTTCCTGTGGATGACCCCCGACCTGTGTGCATATGGATGGCACTAATTAGACTCAATAGGGTATCTAAAAAATCAGAGCAGGACAGGAAGCAAGAAGGGGGACGAGCTGCATGCCGGAGGGGCCTGGAAGTTGTTTGAGGTGTAAATGTGATCAAAATATATTGTAAACATGTAGGAAATTCTCAAATGCTGAATTAGAAATGCTTAGAAAAAAATAAAGTCAAGAAAACAGATCCAGTGTCCTGTTAAATACAGTCTGGAGTCTGGAACAAGAGTCAGATTTCCAGGGAACTATAAAATGCTTAGTCTTTTAAAAAATGATAAAAACTTTGCAGAATATAATTTTCTCTACTTGAACTTTTCCATGAATCCCAGGAGAAGAAAACAGCTCAGGAAAATCAAGATGATAATAGAGAAACCTTGTCTAGAGAGAAAAGGGCATTTCTATACAGTGACTTTAAAAAATAATAAATCTGAAAAACCATTAAATTTATCTATTCAGGGAAAGAAATTTTAGGTGGACTTTCTAAAAGAATAATAATTTTAAAAGACCAGCCTGCAAAAGGCATACCTGGGACAAAAGACATAAAAAGCTTAAATTAAAGGTATAAAAATACATAGTAAATTCTGCAAAAAAGAAGCTGGTTGCACATGATGCTGTATGAGAGCATGTGTGGTAAATAGACGAATGTCTCCCCAGATGTTTCCGTGCTCCTCATAAGGAGCTGTGGAAGGAGCTCTTCTGTGACAAGACAGACTGCAGATGTGAGTAGTTACAGAGATAAGGAGATGATTCTGGCTTATCTGGGTCAGAACAGTTGGATATCTTCACAGGATGGGAGCATTATCTGCAGAACACGAGATGGCAGATGCAGGCATGATTCTTGCCTGCTCGCTTACACCCAAAAAGTAAAACTCCCCATCAGGAAGATATGCTTTCCACCCAAGTGTCTGTCTCCCCCTCTTCCCCTCTTTGCCTCTCTCTTGCCCTCCCTACCCTTTCTCCTCCTCCTTTCTCCCTTATAGACTCTCTAGTGTCCTTCTGGTCCTTCTTGGAGACCCCAAGACTTGGTCTGTACCCTCTAGGACCTATAAATAGTAAAGTATCTGTGCTCTCTGTGCGGTTTGAATGAGAACGGCCCCCAGAGGTCATTCTGAATGCTTGATCCCCAGTCAGTAGATCTGTTTTGGGAAGGATTTGGCCTTGTTGGAGGCCAAATCACTGAGGGTGGGATTTGAGGCCTTGAAACTCCAATCCAGATCTCTCTGTCTCTCTGTTTTTTCTCCATCTCTCTGTTTCTATGTCTTTCTCTCTATCTCTCTGCCTCTGCCTCTCTCTTTCCTCTTTTCCTCTCTCTGCTGCCTGGAGGAGGCAGCTCTCCGCCATGATGGCCATGGACTAACTTTCTGGAGCTTTAAGCAAGCCCTCAATGAAATGCTTTCTTCTTTAAGCTGCCTTGGTCATGGGGTCTCTTCACAGCAATAGAACAGCAACAAAGACACTCTCCCCAAAAAAGTGATATGGAGCATAATTAATAAATCCTGGCACTGTTTAAAGTTGGGAAAGGGGGAAGGATGGGAGATATGGATCCCAAGAACCCACATGGTGAGAGGAAAGAAGAGAGTCCTGAAAGTTTTCCTCTGAATTCCACATGCATGCTAAGATATGCATGCATATGCATGTGCACACACACACACACACACACACATACATATACATGTCACACACACACACAAACACACATATACTCACACACACATACATGCACACACACATACCACACACATGCATGCACACACTAAAACATATACATACAACACACAAACTTACACACACATACACACATGCACACACGTATACACATGCACACACATACACACATGCACACATGCACACACATACATACACACATGCATACACGTATACACATGCACACACATACACACATGCACACACATACATACACACAGGCACACACATGCACACACACACATACACACATACACACACATACATACACACATGCACACACATACACACATGCACACACATACATACAAACATGCACAGATGCACACACATACACACACACATGCACACATGCACACACGCCATGATATTTTGATTTTGACTTGAATTTTCTCTGTGGCGGCTGAGATGACTAAGATTGCTTGTCAATCTGATAGGACCTGGAATCACTGCAGAGATGAATCTTTGGGCATGATTTGCAGGATTTATCTACATTAGGCTGATGAAGGTGGAGTGACCTTCACTGTGGGCATCGCTATACCATGGACTGGGGCTGCTCAGAGGACCTGACCGAATCAGAAGCAGAAATACATCTGAGCAATACTGTTCAACCCTCTTTCCTGACGGCAGAGCCCGCGTGAGCAGACAGCGCCAGTGCTGGTTGCCATGACAGCTCCTCCATGATGAACCATACTTTGAGCTAAGACAAAATAACCCTTTCTTTCTGAAGCTACTTTGAGACAAATAATATTTTGCTTTTTCTCTAATTTCTGCTTTTTGCTACTTCATTTCTCACACTCACTACGGGAAAGGTGTGCTCTGTTCACCTTTCCCAATACACACATCTCCTACTCCACGTGCCTGCGGTTATGGTACTAAATTTTGATGTTCTAAACTTTTGTTTTCTAGCTGAAATTTTTTCCTTGGAATCTTCTCTATGTTCAGAAGATTCCAAGC
>JAMJFZ010002509.1:590000-672500 GCA_026225945.1 Cricetomys ansorgei
AAAAATAAAGTTCCCCAACATTTCCCCTTTTCTGTGCAAGCCAATTAAAAAATGGTTTTTTACCTCTACAACACAATTTAACACTACACCAGCAAATCCATTTACAAGAGGAACAATCATGAGTGTTGCTAATGCACAGGACCAAATGAAACCAAACATCTCTCAAGATTTCACAATGTTTTTGGAAAGCAGAAAAACATTATCATTGTCCAATTACCTGGAATTCACTCATGGTCTTCTGAGCTCCTCCAAAGGGCTTGGGTCACCTCTCTGGCTCTGCCCTCTGCAGTACACACAGCGTGTCCTCCGGAGTCTGGCTGGTTCACTCCACTGCTGCTGCTGTTCTCCATGATCGTCCCATGGCACTGGCATCTCAAAAGCTGCTGGGGTCCCTTGCTGCAACTGGGCTGCACTTTCATCGATAGCCTCTCCTGGGCTCTTTTCATGGTTTCAAGCTCAACTTCTTACATGACCCCTTCATCTGGGCCTTCAACTGCTACTGAGGCTGCACTTTCACCAATGGCCTCTCCTGGCCTCTCACAGTGTCAAGTCTCAGCTGCTCTCCAAAGACCCCTTCATGCCTTCAAAACCAGTACCAGCTGGGTTAATTCTTATAGTATCAAGTTCAGCCAACAGCATGAGATAACACCTCATTCCAGAACAGCCAGTTCTGGAAAACATTTTCTGTTGATGACCGTGAAGGACACTTTCCAGGTTTTAAGATAGAGTCTGGTTTGCTGGAGAAATAACTGGTCACTTACTGCATGAAGGGACCCCTTGTGGAAGTTCTCATCTCCATCACCAGAATCTGGATTACTTCTAGTTAGTCTGCAGGGGGAAAAACAAACTGTTCAGTTTAACTAAGAGGCTTTTTGGCTCTAAACAGTGGCTTCCACAACAGGGGTCCTGGGTCTGTGGGAAGAATCTCTGGTTGAAACATACTGGCCATTTGGCATTCCTTTTTACCACAACTAAGGGAAACACATACCCTCCTTCATAAACCTCAAACACAACATCTTGAGCTCCACACACATACAATGCAGCTCTCAGAAAACTCAGTTTGTGAAACGCAGGCTACCACCAGTGATGGGAGGGAGCCTCGGCTCCATGATCAGGAAAAGCAGTAAGAAGAACCTTGCTTTTCCTGCTCCCAGCTGAATTCCTTATCTCTAAGGGCCTGCATTCTGTGGCTCTCACCTCGGAGCTCTTTTCCTCGTTTGTTTTTCACAATTTTCTCTTCATAGATGCTTATTTCCTTTTCTCTCTCTCCTTTTCCTTCAGGAGTCTTCAATTAATACCTTAATCTTTATCCTCTGGTAGCTCCCCTGAACATACTTTACTGGACTCTGCAGGGTTTGGAATTTCTTTTTCTTCCTTGTCTCCACATTGGATTAGCTGGTGAGATATCCTGCCCCACGTTGATGGGCCATTTGTAGTTGTAAGCTTACTGGGTGGGCTCAGCACAGGAAGACAAAGAGGTGTTTTCATACGCTCAAACCCTGCCAGACCTCAGCAGAGGGAACCACCATCAAGGCCAGTGCCATATTCACAGTGGAACCCCAAGCATCTGAGCTCAGGTATTTTTATTGATCCAGAGCTCCTCAGGTGCAGATCACAAGCAATCAAACATTCCCTACAGAAATCCAACACCTGCAGACAATACAGAATTCTTATGCATTCCTTTTTATGCACAAAAACGATTATTTTAAACACAATTAAAAATAAACTATATATATATATATATAATTTAAGTTATACTACTTGAGGTGACAATGCTACCCCTAAACCAGACTATCTAACAGAACCCCAGTGTCACGCATGAGAAGCCTCCTTTATGAATCGTTGGTCAGAGGGAGACCAAGAGAACCCCCAAACAGCATAAACAATTATTGTTTCCCTTGATGCCTTCCAGAAAGAAGGTGAGACCCTATGGCTGAATAGGACACATTTCAGACATAATACTTGGGAGAGTCAGTCTAGATCTGATCTAGAAGCCTCCTCCCTGGCAATTAGCTCTCATAGTATCTGAAGGAGCCGTCTAATCTGCCAAAGAAAAAAGTAATCAATAACTCTAGCCATCTGTAACCCCTGTGAACCACAGCAATAATCAAGATACTCTAAAAGATGCAGTAGTGGCACTTTGATCCTGGAGAAACCAACACCCACTTAATTGCATTTAAAGCCTGCTCGGCAGGAGGGAATTCATACTGGACACTGTGAGCTTAGCCAACTACCCATAGCTAGTGAGGCCATGGAGCCTAGAGAGCCTACTACCTAAACAAGTATAATTTTAACTGCATTCTAGGTACTTATCCTTATAGCTATAGGTGTAGAGGAATAGGCCTATGTGAAAGCTAGGAAGGGTTTATATTCAAGGGGTCTACATTCAGAGGCCTTTGTGATCTGGATGGAATGTAGACACACCTTTAATCCTAATATTCAGAAGGCAGCGGTGGTCCACACCTTTAATCCCTAAGACAGGAACAGAATCTGCCAGAAGCAGACACAGGTGCTCAGGAGTCATTGTCACACAAGAAATGACATCTGAGATGAGTCAGAGTGAATGGCAGACAAAGTGACGAATCAGAGGAAAAGTTAGCAGAGTGAGTCAGAGTGAGGACACGCCCCACTCTTACGATATATAAGGCGGGCTCTCCGCTCAATTAGTGAATTACAGTCAGTCAGTTACCGCAGAGTCAGTTACAGAGGCAGGATGGAGCAGTGAGAGCTCAGGGAGAGACAGAGAGACACAGCAGAGCTCGGGAGTAGTCAGCATCAGACAGGAAGAGTAAGTCAATTTGAAGCCAAGAAAAGCAGTTCTGTCTGAGGTGGCCAGAGTTTGCCAGCCAGAAGAGCTGAGTCAGAATTAGTAAGCCATCTCGGAAGGTCAGTTTGAACTAGGCAGCTTGGAAAAGAGTTTGAGCCTGAACCAGAAGAGTCAGAGATCAGAAGGAGCTAGACAGAGTGGCTCAGTCAGCAATAAGTCTAGGAGGCTGAGGCTGAAGCCTTCTAAGTCCAGGCTAGTAGTTGAAATGTTCTAGACTGTATGAAGTTCTAGGTTTAAGTATAGATTGTACAGAGGCTGAAACACTCTAAGACTCCAGGTTTAGAAACAGTGATTGGATCAAAGAATAAAGAGCCTTTGCACAGAGCCAACGTCTATATCTGCTAGCGAATCAACAACTACACTCTGTATTAGTCAATTAGTCAGATGCTCTAGAGGAACAAGATTGTGTGTGTGTGTGTGTGTGTGTGTGTGTGTGTGTGTGTCTGTGTGTGTGTGTGTGATTTAACTTAGAATGCTTACAAGCTGTGATCTGGCTAGTCCAATAGCGGCTATCTACCAAAAATAGTTCAAGAACCCCAAAGCATGCTCTAATGCCAGTGAAGGAATGGACTTCCTAGCAAGGGGGAGGGCAAGAGGAAAAAGAGAGAGAGCTTCCTTCTTCCGTGTTTTTTATGTCAGCCTCCAGCAGAAGGTGCGGCCCAGATTAAAGGTGGAACTTCCCACCTCAAAAGATTTGGATTAAAGGTATATTTTCCCATCTCAGAAGATCCAG
Source organism: Cricetomys ansorgei (assembly GCA_026225945.1). Classification (NCBI taxonomy): domain Eukaryota; kingdom Metazoa; phylum Chordata; class Mammalia; order Rodentia; family Nesomyidae; genus Cricetomys; species Cricetomys ansorgei. The sequence goes on from JAMJFZ010002509.1 coordinate 593,561, forward strand.
ATAAAAAGTAGATCTTTCCACTTAAATTATTTAATGAGGAAAATAATCCCTCATAGGTGTGCCCAGCAGCTGATTGGGTTTTAGTTGATTCCAGATGAAGTCATGTTGACAACCAAGAACAGTCATCACAAATTCACCCTTGTCAATGTTACACACAATCACATCTCCTTATGTGGTGTTTAATTTCCAAATAAAACCAATAGCCAAGTCATAATTATGCCTAACATCATATTAACTATCCCAAAACACTCTATATTTAGCCAGGCAATAACTACACATAATATGGTATAACTACCCCTCCACACATATATGTGAATGAATTTTAAATTTTAGAATAGGTGGCAATTTTCCTCGAGAAACATTCCTTTGGTATCTTAAACACTACGTATTCTGCATTCCATATTTCCTCCACACTAACCAAGTACCTCAGCAGGTCTTGGCTTTTTTCCTGGAGGAGTGACTCATACCTTCATTCTGAAAGTGTCTGTGTCCTTTGTCATCCTGCCTGGGTTAGGCTGGTGTAGTTTCCATTGGCTTTAGTCTTTAATCCAAGAGACACCCTAAGGGATTCCCTGCATACCAGACATAAACTTTCTTACCTCCAGTGTGGAGGGCAATCCAATTTTCCCTGGCAATATGGATCAGTCACCCCTCCTAACTGCTATTCCTTTCTTAGCCTGTTGGCTTAAAGGGCTTAAGTGAGTTCCTTGGTCAGAAGCAATGCCGTTGGGATACCACGACAGTGGAAAAGGCACTCTGTAAGGCCCTGATGTAGTTTGGGCAGAAGCATTACATGCACAGAAGACAAACACACAACCAGAAAGTGCTGCCTTTTCAACAGAGAAAATGATCCAATGTAGTCAGTCTGCCACCAGCTCACTGGCTGGTCACCCCGGGGAATGGTGCTGTTTCTGGGGTTCAGTGTTGGTCTCTGCTGTTGGTTGGTCTGGCACTCAACAGCAGCTGCAGTCAAGTTGTCTTTGGTGATTACCAGCCCAGGTACAACCTCATCTCTCTCACAATGGCCACTTTGTGCATGGGCCCTTTGGGCAATGACAGGGATGGCTGGGAAAGAGACTGACTGCAGACAGAATGGGTCATCCTATCTGATTGCTGAATTCCTCCTCTGATGAATTCACCTTTTGATGAGCAGTACACGGAACACAGGTATTTTCACACCCTTAGGTTATTCAGAGAGATCTATCCACATACAGTTTCCCCAGATGGCTTTCTCATCAATTTTCTAATTGTGTTCTTTCCAAGTCTCTGACTTTAGAGAAACAGTATGAAAACTGCATGAAAGCTAAGGTCTACATTCCAGGGGTTACATTCAGAGGCCTGTGCGGTCTGGACGGAATGTAGACACACCTTTAGTCCAGTATTCAGAAGGCACTGGTGGTCCACACCTTTAATCCCCTTAATCCAGGCCTTTAATTATTATTGGTCTTCCCATCTTGAACTGCTCTATTCCCAGAACAACCCAAGGCAGCATCTAATTCAGATTACTTTAAAGTCCTAACTTGTTGGCAAATACAGCCCCGTCTTTGCCGGATTCAAAAGATGTCATTGACTATTCAAAATGAAATGCATACTCCCCCTCAGGACTCATGAGTGATTCCCACCCCAGCATCCCAGGTGTCTCTGACACTCTCAAAGAGAAATAGTTCATTATATGTTTATTTTTAATGCCGACCGAAGGGTGAGGCCGGCACCTGAACACAGACAGGGATCTGTCTGCCTGATGGCTCCTGCCACTCGGGCTGTCTCTGCGATCATTCTGGGATGGAGTGAGAGATAAGTGGGCCACAGCTGTTGGTAAGTGTTTATGGAGTTGAATTTTCAAATCTTCTTTAGCCCTATTCATGGCTTCCCAAACAAAACTTTATATAAATCAGAGCACCAGCTTTTGAGAAAGTGAAGTCTTAGATGCTCTGAAATTCAACTAGTCAAGGATTAAGCGTTTTTTAAAACAGGGTGTAGTATGCCATGTATGGTGATTTGAATGAGAATGTCCCTCATAGGTCATGCATTTAAATCCTTCGTTCACAGTTGGTTGTGCTGTTTGAGGGAGATTATGAAACTTTTAAGACGAGGAGCCTCAGGAGAGGAAGCGCCCTGCTGAAGGCAGGCTTTGAGAGTTTATAGCCTCTCCACTTCCTGTTCGCTCTGTCTGCTTCCTTCACAAGGTGGAGATGTGAGCTCTCAGATTCCTTTTTCCTGCTGTGGCTTCTCTTCCACTGCAGATGTCTAGCCTTCAGGAACTATGGCAAACTCTTCTTTCAGTCGCCCTTGGTCCTGGTGTTTACCACGGCAACAGAAATGTTAACTAATTTACCTTGTACATAGGAAAGGTGAGGAGGAGCTGGAATTCTAGTTTTCAGTTTACAATAGGTAAAGGCACGAATCTTAGCCCACTGAAAATTGAAAAAGCTACAGAGATTAAATCATTAGCAATTATTAAAAGCATTTGTATGTGTGTTTATGTGTGTGTGTACATGTAGTGTGTGCATACACGCAAGTGCATACATATGCAAAACGCAGGTTGTAGATCCGCATGCTAAATATTGTAGCTTGTGGCCACAAGGTGGTGATACAACATAATCTTTTATTTTTCTCATGCTGGTAAAACTAAAAAAGAAAAAGGAGAATAATCAGGTTGAAAACCAAGGCGGTTCTGTTTCCGCGCTCCGGAAATGCAGGCCTCCGACCGCCCTTCCTCTTGGAATACGATGCTGACTCTGACCCTGTATGTAGTAGAGAAAATATGCTTGCCAGGAAAAGCATGTATTTTATGAAAATTGTCTTTTAAAAATAATTTACACAACACAGAAATGCAAGCGTACTTCCCAGCCGTGGAGCCTGGTGTCTCCCATGCCAGGGCCCTGCTGTGAGGTCTTTGGCCTCCAGTTTCACACTCCTATCATCAAACTGAGTCTTTATATCAGGTTGTTTTCAGTCTTCCTCTGTCATTTCTCTTTTTATCATTTTTGTGTTTCTCATCTTTTATGCTTGTGTTTCATCAAGAATTTTGCATAATGTTTAAGGAGTATTTTACAGTAGAACAGTTTTTCCTTACTACTGTGTCTTCCCAGTGCTAAGTTTCTAGAACGTGTTGACATCTATCATGATGTTAGAATGCTAACGAGTATGTCCCATGTCTGTGAAATGTCTACATTCAGACGTAGCTGCAGTTTTATAGCTTAGTCTTTGTGATACGTAGAAAGCCAATGTTTAAATAGAGACTCCGTTCTTAATCAGGTTTAAAACAATTCTGACTGATGAGCTTTTCTATCTACAATCCACTAAACTGCGTTCCCCACACAGACATGCGGTGACAGGTAGTTGTGAATGTGTGCCTGTGTGTGTGTGTGTGTGTGTGCGTGTGTGTGTTTACATGGCAGATTATCATTTACGGAATGTATTCACATTGCACAACATATTACTGACAAGAAGTACAGAGGGAAAAAAGAAGGGGAGAAGGAAGGAGAGGAGGAGGAAGAAGGGGAGAAGGAGGAGGAGGAAGAGAAGGAAGAGGAGGAGGAGAGGGGCTGAAATACCCCAGAATCCCGGAACTGAGGGACTAGGACTTGTAGATTTAAAGGGCTCATTAGCCCCCAAGCAATGGGAACCTAAGATCTTACAGCACCCATCACTGGATTTTTCAGGACACAAAATGCATTTTTAAAAATATCTGAAAGTTAATAACAAAACCCAAAATCAACCATATAAAAAACCTCAAGAATCACACGGCACTACACAGATTCCCAACAGCAGAAGCCAGAAGGCAGTGAAATCTGTCCTTCAGCTTCTACAGGGAATGAGTCTTGTCCTTGAATCCCAAGCTCTGGCTACCTGAAACAGATCAGGTCTTCTACCTGCACAAAGGTAGAAGAAAATAGAATGGAATCCATCAGATTTTTAAAAACTAGTTTCTTCACCAGAGCAGGAGAAATAGAAAACTGTAATTTCTTCCCAGTCCTCGGATGGAAGAAAAATGATGCCTCAAAGGGGGAGCCTTGCTGTGGAGGGTTTAAGGAGAGGGGCAGCCGAGGAGAGACGGGGCCAGCTCAGCAAATCAGAGTAAAATAAGGCATTCTTTTTCACCACACAGAACAAAAAGATGTGTGAGCAAAGAACTGCAGAAATTGCAACACGTGGATCGGCTGTGGTAATGCTGAGCATTGCAGAAGGAGCCGTGTCACGTGACCCAAAGGAAATTATGACCGGGTATTTGGGGCGCAGTGGAGGCGGCGGAAAACTAAGTGTGAATCTATTGTAGTAAGAACCTATTGTTTTCTAAACTATAAAATAAGAACGAGTATGAGATTGTTGTCCTAAGACATGAGACAATCTCCTAAAATGAGCCAAGTGATTTTAAAACACGGAATAAAACCGGGAGCCTGAGCAATGCGCCTTGTAAACCTCACGGAAGGCTAGAGTGCAAGGGGCGAGCCTGGCTGACCGGAAGCGGGTGGATACAGCTAAAGCTGGGGCACCAGCTTCTCCCATCAGAGGTTGTCGTCGTGGCAATAAAGGAATTCTCAAACCAAGCATGACCAGTTAATGGATCTTCATTTCCATAACCGGTTTTCCAGGAAGATGTTTCTTAGCAATCTGAAACAGGCCTGCTAACTCCTGCCATAAAAGCTTCTGAATACGAGAAGGCTTCTGCAGAGGAATGTGAACATCACGACGAAGAATTTACTGGGTAAAAAAATCTAAAGAACTTAGCAGTCTGATAGGTCTGTCCTCCTCACCACTCTAAAATCCTGTGTGGTTTCTCGACAAGAGGGAGAAACTACCTTTGTGACATCTTCTCATAGCTTCTGGATAATTTGATAGAAATAATTCTATAAATCATAAATGGACCTTTTTACTAAGTACCACTTTCTCTGGGAAGCTGTCTTAAAAATTAATATCATTATAACATAGTAGTCATCTGTATCTTTAAGAATTTAATATTGAAATTGTGACAATGATTAATCACATGCTCATACATTTAAATAAAGTATATTTCTCAAGAAGGATCGAAGCTATTTGTACTGAATATACGCATGAATAAGCCAAATAATTCTCAAATTGGTGGCTTTCAATTTTAATGAGACATGGAAGACTCCCTGATGGCCCTGTTGTTTTATAATCAGAATTATTGTCACAGACAGGTTCTACTCAGAGTCTATCTATGGGTGGTTCCTCATCCCCCTTTAATCCTGCACCTCTTTATCTCCATGTAGATTGAATGTTAACTTTGTCAAGACAGCGAGTTCGGTAACAAGCTCATGAAAAGAGCAGCCACATTGACAATCTCCATTAACTACTGCTGTGTTCAGGATGTTCCGAGTACGCCCCGAGGTCTGCAGGATAAAGATTCTGTCCCCGGGCTGTACAGGAGGTGGGCACTTTACAAAGAGGGGTGGGCGGAAAAATCCTTAGGTCATCAGAAATGTATGTCTTTGAAGCTTGTGAAGGACTGAGGTTTTGAGGTCTCTCTGCCTCTCTGTTCTGGTTTGAGATGTGACTGTTTCATAGCTACACAGTTTTCCACTGTGGGGTCCTGCCATCTGCCACCTTCACCGGAGGCCAACTCAGTGAAATTTCCAACACCGGACTTCGAACCATCTGAACAGTGAGCTAAAAAACTTAATTTTTCTTTACAATTCATGTGCCTCATGTATTTTGCTGTTGTACAACACGTGGCTAATGCAACGAACTTCATGAACGGTTGGTAATCCTGGCTCTACCTCTTTTAGAAAAAGTTACTTGTCCGAGGGGCTAGAGAGTGACTGAGTAATTAAAAGCACTTACTGCTCTTGCAGAGGACTTAGGTTCGGTTCCTAGCACCCATGTGGTTGCTCACCATCATCCATAACTCCAGTTCAGGGGATCTGTCTCCTTATCTCTATGGGCAACAGGTATGCACACAGTACACAGCATACATGCAGCTAAACCACACACACATAAAATAATGAAAGTTAAACCTTTACAGTTTTTCACGACCTGGTCTTTGTTGGGAAAAGTATTCTCCCCATGGTACCTAGTAAACCTTCACCATCTTTTCTAAGTGGCTTTGCATCAACTCTTCTGACCTTAGGTGGTCTCTCCTGTTCCTTTGCATTGCCTGACCTAGTAACTCAACATCTCCTGCACTTGGTCAAAGTCTTCACCCATCAGTAAGGACTGCTGCTGGGTAGCTTTTCCGGGATATGGCTGCTTTCCCATCAGATCATTGTGTGTGTGGCTTGTTATTGCAATACAACAATTCAATTAAATCTTCTACAAAGAAAAAACATGTATATGGTGGAAAATATATTTCTTTGAAAACTAATCCAAATGTTCTCTTGAGACCTGGTAGAGATTAAATCTTTAAAAATGTGCAAATTTGCCAAAAATAGGCAGAATATCTGGGGACAAACTGGCAGAACCAGAAGGCTAGCCAACAAATAACTCTGAATGAGGCCTAAGTACAACAGCAATTTTTTTTAAATGAGAAAAATGGGTCTCCATGATCAAGCAATTGCTTAGTAATTGGAGATTATTCGCAGCAAGGCCCTGACTTCGGACCGTCCCTCTATAGTTTGTCCTTAGCAGGTCTCCAGAACAACGAAACACCCTCTCAGCTGTGCAAAGGCTTTCTAACAAATTTGGTCTGAAAAATAAAAAGTAAGTTAGACAGGTATTTCATTTCTAGCAAGGGTGAGCCTGCTCAGCCAAGACTGGAGTGTTTGTTTCTCCTTCGCCTGGCACACTCATCCTATAAAACAGCCTGGAGCACACATAATGATTCCTTGGGAGAGACTGTGCCTTTAACAAGTTCTATCCAGCTAAAAAGCACCTTGCTCTCATGTCGAAGGGGAAAGCATCCATGAAAAGCTGTGTGTAAAATGGCCCGGATAGATGCCACCGGTTTCCAAAGGTCTGCCTGACCCTCTGACTAAGATGGGTTTGGGTTTCAGTTCCAGGATGTGTTGCCGGAAAGGCCTGTGGATATCATCACTGGCTTCTGGCTTGTCTTAACTCCAGCCTCTGGTGCTTCCATGCTGCCCGTGGATGCCATGATCGCTCTAGCAGATGGCAGAGCGTCACACTTCCTGTTTCTCCGTATTACTGGAGTAACGTACAGCCGTGTCTGGGTAACATACAGCCGTATCTGGGCAACGTACAGCCGTATCTGGGCAACGTACAGCCGTGTCTGGGTAACGTACAGCCGTGTCTGGGTAACTACAGCCGTGATTGACTAAAAGTACGGTCACCTAACTGTGTTGGTTTTCTTGAGAAATTTAAAAATATAGAAAGTACAAATGACAAGTCAAAGACCCATGAACCTTCCTGTCAGTCGGTGTTGAGAGCTGTTAATATTTTGGCACACTTTGATTCAAATATTTTTGAAAAGGAAGTGAAGTAAGTCATTGTGTGTCAAACAAGAATTCCTTCTGTTTGCTTTCCTTGGTCTAAATTATATATATCCTTTGCCAGGAAGCTTATGTGTGTTTTCTGGTATAACACGCGCTGTGGACACCGGGCCGCTTTCCATGGCGTTTGCTTCAATTTACTTATTCGCGGTATCGTATATTTCCATTATTTTTCTCATGTCTTTTCCCCTTTGGGGGTATCCGCTCACCATAGTTTGATGGGATAGGATTCCCAGACTGTGTGTATGATACACGCGTGTGAGGTGTATGAACTGCTGGTGTTCTGGGGGCCCAGGATGCGCAAAGGAGGGAAAGGAAAGAAGGTCCCACGGACCCCAGCTTCCCTCACTCTCCGTTGCTAACTTGGACGTGCTGTCCAGTTGCCTCACACGGCTGCTGCCGCTGCTGGCGCATTCCTGCTGCCGTGCTTCCCTCCATGACGTAGTGCACCGTCAAATCCCCAGCTACAACAAAACCATCCTTCCTAACCTTGCTTTCGTCGGCATTTTATGTTGGTCAGGCAGCAACAACAAAGTATCAAAGTCATATCCTCAGACCCATGGAGGTGACAAAGCCTTCCACAGTGAAAGGTCAGAGGGGAGGCTGAGACGCCCCTCTGACAAGTGTTGGATGTTGACAATATGCGCGGTGGTCACGTGACACTGCTCCCACACTGAGCAGAGCGAGCCCCTTCCCGCGCTGTGCAGAAGGTTCTGCGCAGGGCACACAGCTCACCCAGCCCCGGCTTTTCTGTCCGTCTGTCTGTTATTCCTTTGCCACCCCAGCACAGCTCACGGCACCCTTTACGCCAGGACTAGCTTAGGCCCATGTGTAAACCTAAACACTTTGAGCATCTTTTATTGCCTCTCTGAATAGGAAGCAAGGGCTTCCCTCTCCGGCAGACTGGAATCCGTAGTGTCCCACTGTCCAGAACCTCTGAGCATGCTCTCTGCCAGCTCGTGTTTCCCGCGCCTACAAACCCAGCATCCTGCCTCAGTAGGTTGCTGGTGCATCGCAGTGGTTCCACATTCTACCTGTCGCTCTCCTCTTCCTTATGCCCGTATGGCAAACGGTGCTTCGCCTCTTCCACGTGGCCGCGTTCCTCTCTGGGTCCCTTTCCCTGTGCTGAGAACCCCGAAGGCTCCACAGAGAAAGCTGTGTCTCCACCACCTGTTCCTCCTCTCAGGGACTGCGGTCACCTCGTTTATCTCATCTGCCTCTCTGTTTATGATGAGGTCAGATCACTTCACGTTTTCATGCCAGGAGCAGGAAGAAGTCCTTACATAAATCCAGATGAGTGCTCACTTTAGAAGCATATACACTAACGACTAGAAAGGATACAGATAACACTGGCAGACGTGTATAATCCTGTGCAATGAAGACATACAAATTCATGAAACATTCCACATGAGAAAAATCACATCAAATCCAGATGAGTATGAACACTAGCTATTGGGGTTTGAGGGTTAAATGAGCCCCTTCAGCTCATGTGTTTGAACACTCTGTACCCAGACAACGCCACTGTTTGGGAAGGTTGTAGAGTCGTCACAGAGGTCCTCAACCCTCCTAATGCTGCGATGCTTTAATATAGTTCCTTATGTTGTAATGATCCCAACCATAAAATTATTTTAGTTAATACTTCATAACTCTGATTTTACTACTGTTATCCATCGTGATGTAAATATCTGATATGCAGATAGTCTTAGGCAATCCTTGTGAAAGGGTCTTTTGACCCCCAAAGGGGTCTTGACCCACAGGTTAAGACGGTCGCTGGAGGTTTTATAGCCTGGCTCTCTTTCTGCTTCTTCACTGGTGATGCGTCTGACTGCCAGGCCCTGTCTCAGCCTGGAGGAATGGTCCCCTTGACTGGAGGCAGAGTCAATGCTTCCTCTTTTAAATTGTTCCTTGTCAGGTGTGTCCTCACAACACTAAGAGAAATAACAAATACCTCAGCCTACATCTGATCTAGAAGAGCCCATTCCTTCCTCCCCTGTAGCACCTTCTTGAGGGAGTGTGGGGTCCTTCCTCCTGGAGAAGTCACTGCTGACTTCTGCTACCCTCAGTTAGCTTCGGAAGCGCAGCCAACGCCCCACGCCAGATGCGGTCCTTGGGGGTCCTGTCATGTCGCCACCCTACAAGAAGCTCAGCGTCTCACACCAAAGGATTACTTTTGTTTGGTGACCAGCCCCATCTGAACTGAAAAATTAGTTTCAGTAATAATCATGTGGTAAGTAAGGTGAATATACTTCCCATGTGAATTAAAACATCGACTTATCAAACGAAAACAGGTCATCAGCCAGTGAGCACTTTCCTCTCGTTTATTTCTGACCTGCTGCTTAAACACAGGAGTGCTAATACCAGCACTGATGTTGGTGACACAGGTGACAAACTCAAACTTTTTCTAACCACTGAAACCTTCATCTTGAGCAAGCCCCAAGGAGCTGGCTCCACACACACTGAGGGATGGGTGTACAACTGGGATCCCTCAGAATTTGCTGCTGTGTGAAGCGCAGAAGTTATTGAAAGACGAGTAATAAAAGGTGACTTCCAGGCTCGAAGGGAAAAGTGGGGCTGCTGGCCAAAGGGTGCAGTTTCCCTCACTGGCGAGGAAGGTCTCCGGGATCCCTCGTCTGGGGTGCTGACTGTAATTAGTTAGATACTGTGCTTGCAAATTGCTCAGAAAGCAGACCTCTAATATTCCCATCATGAAAATGACAAGTACATGAGGTATGCATTATTAATTAGCCCCAGTCAATCATTCCAGAACATACAGTATAAATAGATCAAAACAAAGACATCAAAACATCATGGTGCATACCATAAACAAAGACAATTTTCCAATTATAATGAATAAAAACAAATCAGAACATAAAGAAGATTTGGAAATGTTGTTAAACTGCCTACTCATAAATAATAACCAGGTAAGATAATATATTGGGTAGTGAGCTAGATTAAATTGTAATGTGTATGTGTGTATGTGTGTGTGTGTGTGTGCATGTGCATGTGCATGTGTGTATGTGTGTATGTGTGTGTCAAATATATATGTGTGTGTATCAAAAAATTATGTTGACTATCATTAATGTAATTTTGTTTCTATCGAGTTTGAAAACATCCACATATTTGCAATTAAATTTAGAAAAAAAAATTGATTTTTTTCCCAAAAAGCATCATTCTAACTTTGATGTCATTTAGAACCGCAGATCCACAGGACACCATAAGCAGACTAAGGGTCAGCTATTCCTGCTGCTGTTTCTAAAACTGTCTCCGCAGTACCCTTGTGGTGTATACTCTTTGGGCCAGCAGCCCCTCCCCACCACACTGAAAAACTAAGATACCACAACCACAGCTTGAGCCTTCTAGTCCAACCCAGCTCCTGTTACCACTGGAACCTCCTTAGCGGCCGTGACTCTCCACCTCCTTCAGCCCAGCAGAAGTATCTCAGAGGGCTGAGCTGCAGGAACACACACACACACACACACACACACACCAGCTAGATGAGATAAGAAATGCCTAGCTAGGGTGCTAGGAAACTCTGACTTACCACATTTATTTTCAGAATGACTGACATCTCTTTATTTTAATAAACTGTCACATTTCCATATCGATGACACCCTCTAAAATGAACTTGAGTGTTTCTAGATCCCTGTGCCCCAAAACATCCTCCACACAGAAATACAGGACCTTGAAGTTTTACAGACTGAACCAGTAAACCACCCAGGACTAGTACCCTTTGATGGGGTAGGAGTTCCCTGCTTGTGAAATATACAAAGACATTTAGCTTCTGAAAGAAAATTACGCAGCCCAATTACAGAGCGGAACGCATACAAAGAAGCAGAGATAAAAGTCACGCTCTCAAATGCCGCTACCGGTGACTAATCGGCAGCACTTGGCTTTTCAATATAAAGTATTAAATATGATTTGTCTGGATTCAGAAGGAAAAATAAACAGAAGTGGAATCTGTGAGATCACTTAACCTTCACGTAAAGGTTTCTTCCTTCCATGAGCTGTTTCCCAGCCAAAGGCCCCTGTAACGTTCAGGAATGAAGCTGACTCGAACGCTGAGTGTGGAGTCATTATCTCTGATTACGTGCACAATACCGTTTTAGACAGAGCCAGCCAATTACCTGCAGCGACAGATAAATGCCTTAGCAAGTCCGTTCTTCCTCTCTGCATTAATACTCTGCAACCCATTCCTGATGTTGTGAAGCATTTGTCTTCTAAGTAGACATGCACAAGGCTTTGTGGGCATCATCTCCGCGTCCCTTATGCGTCCTCATCTCTGATTTTTGCCGACTAGTGCTTTGCTGTAGAAGGCTGCACCAAGTCTTGTGGGCAAGCCACGCTGTTTCCTTTACATTTTGGAAGCAGGATCAGCTTAGCTACAGCACAACCTGGGTGGCAGAACAGGGTGGCACACTGAGAAAGGCCTCCCACTTGGGTCAGTGTTCAAATCTTTCTGTCTTGGGGTTTTTTTTGGTTTTTTGTTTTTTTTTTTCTTCTTTTGCTTTTCTTTTTAACCAAGAGCATTTTGTTTTTATTTTGCTTTGGGCCCCACAAATTATGGGGCTACTTTTGGTTGAGAGAGGTTTGTTTGGACATAGTTCTTCATCATTCTTTCCATCAGAACACTGAGCTAATACCTTCTGGAATTCCACATTACCAAGACAAGTTGGAGGTTAGCCCAGTGCCGCCCCCATGTCATTTGAGATTGCTGGAGATTGCTGCCCGATGCCTGCCTGCAGCAATTCTTTATCTTTGAAATGCAACCACTTAACCAGGACTCATCTGCGTCCAGCGTTCTATATCACTGAGACCAAATATGTTCCTACCTCAATCTGCAGATGTATTTCACAGACTTACATTTCTGTAATATATTTAGGATCTTTTTTTTTTTTTTTTAAAGGAAAGAGGCCAACTGCTCTCCATGTGTTCTTTATTAAACTGCCTTCTCCCCTTGGACCTCAGATCTCCATCCTCAGAAGCTCAAAACCTCTTCCTCCTCCAGAGCAAGCAATGAGATCCCCTAGAAAAGCAAAATAGAATTCTGACCCTGAGTCCCTGTCCAGTTAATTTATGGTAGACTCCCTTGGAAAGGGTGTGCATTATTACTGCCCTGGCCACAGCACTGGTGGCTTCCCGCTATTCCTAACCTTGGCTCAGCGATACCCATCTGTCACTGCGAGTCTTGCTTCACACATGGAACCAATTTCTGCTCTAAATCCCCCCACCACTCCTGTTTTAAATAATTAAAGTGAGTTCTCTTCCCTTGGCTGTCTCTTGCTTGACGCAGGAAGCCATCTCAGCAAGGGTGTTTGCTTCGCTCTGGCCGTTTACAAGATTTAAATTCTTTTCTTTAAATCTTTACAGGATTTAAATTCTGTCTTTTCTGATGCTCTGACTACTTCTCCGTTGCCCAAAAAGAGGCAGCGTATCTCTCAGCGTACCAACCTGTCAGTTGCGCCTCACAGTTCTGTCATTTCTAAATGCTTTAGTGTTTACTAATGCATTATTCAACACATAAGATTAAAATAGTTCCTTCTGGAACTCCAAACCCATCACTACACAGGGAAAGGCAGGGTCTTTTCCAAGTTTGAGTGGCCTGAGGCTGCGGGGAGTATGGTTTGAGTCTGCACACATCCTTTCTGTGCAGACTGCTTTTCTTTCTACAGTTTCTCTCCCTTCTCGTCCCGTTTGCTTTCATTTCCAAATATTGCTCTGCTTTTCTGGTTCTCTGGTTTCACACTTCATTTGCCCAGTAAGGGGCAGACAGATTCTTTTTCATGATGTGTATTTGTGCGTGTGAATGCATTTGACATGCACACACATAGACCTCCATTTCTGCGAAGGGCGTAAAGCGGCTTTATAGCTTTCTGTTCTGTCCGTTTCCATGCTACTGAGCGCTTCCGTCTCAGAGCACTCACTGGTAAAATCACCAGGCTTGGCCTTTGGAGAAGTCATTCTTTGATGTCTTTTCCATTTTTAATTTACTATTTATAAGCGTTCTACTTCTCCCATTTAATAATTCGAAGTTTCTATAGAATTGAACTTTTATCACATTTTCATTTTTTCATTGCTGTTGTAACTTGATACGTTTGGCACGATGAACATCTTCTCATTTCACTTACAAGCATGAATGTCTGCCACCAGGCAGGGACTTTAAAGCTTTGGGGATTCGTCGATGAACAGAACACAAGTGAAACTTCCTGCGTTTCCTTCATCCATGCTACCGAATAACTAAAGAGACCGACACTGTCGACCTCAATGCTTGCTTTACTCCTTTACAAGAAACATTAAACTTTATAAAGTGCACATTTTCCTTTGAACAGATTAGTAAGACATGTTTGTGTTACAGTCCATGTGAATGTGCAAGACACACAAAGGAAAAGACAGGGGTCCTTTCTCATCCCTTGCCTTGCCAGAGATGCTGAAAACTCTTAGTTTTCGACATTAAGGCAACTGAGGCCCCTTGAAATTAATATGCACAAATTCCTTTATTCTGATTAGAAGGCGCAGAGTGCTTCAGTGTGTGCGCGTGTCATAGAGCATTCAGCCTTTTTTTACTGCTGAAAGACCTAAGAATTTCCATTTTTAATATTATAAACAAAACCTGCACAAAGGTTATCCAGTGCGGTTTTAAATCTATATTCCAGGAGCCATCTAAGAATATTGCCAGCAGTCTGCAAATTTCTCATTAATATTTATTACCAAATCACTTTAGTGGCAATTTAAGCTTTCTCCAATGGTGTAAAACAGTGGCCCCTCTCACACAGCCCTTCAGCAATGACTATCGCCGATAGTTTCTAATTGGTACCAATCAGGAGTGGAAATGCTCTCAGTGTTTAAACACACATTTATGTAACTACTAACGACACTGACCTTTCTATTGTAGGACCAATCACATTTCCTCTCTTAAGTGCTCTGGCCACGTTCATCAGTTCCTTGGCTCATGGCGTGGCCTCTGGGCACTCGGTATGCTTGGCACAATGAACATCTTCTCATTTCACTTACAAGCATGAATGTCTACCGCCAGGCAGGGACTTTAAAGCTTTGGGGATTCGTCAATGAACAGAATACAAGCTGTGTTCCTAAGCGCACGTTCCAGAAGCCAGAGTCCGGAATGCTAAGGTAAAAATCTTCAGACATGTCTAGAACACGGGGAGACATCAAGACATAGAAATACAGAAAACAGCAGGGGGGGAGGACCAAAATGAGCTGCTCAGGCAGCCTTACAGAGCAAAATCATTGAAAATATTTCCCAATGAGGAAAGGTGAAAGTCATGGCAAAATTTACAATGTCCGTCCAGAGGAAGTGCAAATTCTAAGGACCAAATCAGGGGTATTTGAAGGACACCAGGAAATTCAATGTGAAGCAGCAGGAACACTGGGCGGTAGGGAAGAGAGCCAGCAGGTGGGCCTGATGACTCCGTGGGAGAGAACTGGTGAAAACAAAGGTGTGTACAAAAATGTCAGGCTGGAAGCCATCGCTTTGTATGCTGATTTCAAGAATAATGGTGATTATGACCGCAGTAAAAAGAAATACATGGCGGCTCACAGTGTGGGGCAGGAGGGTGGTAAAGGGAAGGAATGAGGGCCAGACCACAGGCTTTCCAGTCATGGTAAACACGGATGATTTTATTGTATGTAGGACAGACATTGTGCTAATTCATCTTGTGCCAACTTGACACAAGCTAGAGTTACCTGAAAGGAGGGAACCTTGACTGAGAAGATGCCTCCATAAGACCCAGCTGTAAGGCATTTCCTTAATTAGTGATTGATAGGAGGCCCAGCCCACTGTGGGCGGGGCCATCCCGGGGCTGTGGGCCTGGGTTCTATAACTAAGCAGATTGAGCAAGCCATGAGGAGCAAGCCAGGAAGCAGCACCCCTCCGTGGCCTCTGCATCAGCTCCTGCCTCAGGTTCCTGCCCTGCTTGAGCTCCTGTCCTGACATCCTCTGATGAAGAACTATGATATAGAAACATAAACTGAGTCAAACCTTTCCTCCCCAAGCCAGTGTTTTATCACAGCAATAGAAGCCCCTAGAAAGGTCTGCAAGGGAGTGGCACGGCCTTTCTGTACTTTATGTTGACTGTTTGTGTGGGTAGGTACCTGGAGGACGCCGAGCAACAGCTGAGACATGAGGAGTTTAGTGAGAAGCACATGGCTCATTGTGATAACCCAGCAGCAGGATCCTGCAGCTGGACCCTGGATGGAGCTCAACGGTAGAGTGTGTGCCTACCATATACAAGGCATGGGTTTGAGCCCTAGAACCAAAAGAGACATCTGGCAGATAATGTTGGCATGGGGTTGCCATGTAAACAGCAGAAACTAGAACTTGGAGCAGAGCAAAACAACTTTCCGGGGTTGAACACAGAAGACAAGATTTCTGCAGCAGTCAGAGTAAGGCTTGGATTCGGGGTTTGGACTAAATTTGTGCTGGTGACCAAAATGAGCGTCACTGGTGCGGGGTAGGAAAGAATGGGTACCAAAAGTCTATTGCACTTGCCGAGATTGAGGTGCCAACAGGAATGTGCCAGCTGTGAGCTGGAACGCTAAATTTGTCTCTCAGGGGAACAGCAAAGGTGACTCAGCTGGAATCATCGAAGTCTGGGAGACACTTGAATCACAAAAGAGGACCTGAGATACAGGGGCAGTTGGAAATGAGCTCTTGGGCTCTCCCTGCTAGAGCAGGAAGTGAATGTTTCTGAGAAAGGCCAGTCAGTGAGGGAAGAAAGACAGCAGGAGAGAGTCACGCCTAGAAAGAAACCAAACACTCGGAATATTTCAACTATAAAGGTGCAGTCAACTCCAATAATTACAATATTGAATTAAGATATGTCTTCTGGGTGTCTGGTTGTATTTTGACTATAAGCTTTACTTTGCCAGACCAAAGTATGGATACCGTCTAAGTCTGCCTCAGTGAACCAGGAGTTTTATCATGGTTACTTACAGGAGTATGTGAGGGGATCCTTACAGCAGAAATGACCCAGAGAGGGCTGTGTCACCAGGGCCCACCCCAGCACGGATGACAGCGCACAAAGCTAGGAACCTGGAGCTCATTATACAACCTGCAGGCAGTTCTTTCCGGGTTCCTGGGTTGATTTAAACCTTTCCAGGTAGCTCAGCTGATTTCTGCTTCTTCCAGGCAGCTAGCTGGTCTGGTCTCAGTCTTCCTTGTACCTTGGCTTATCTGAGAATCTTCTTCAAAGCCTAACTGTGTTTGTCTGGATCTCAGCTTCTATTGCTTACTGAGGCAGGGAGGAGCCTAGCGAGTCTGGTCAGCTTCAGGAACTTGCCGGAGCTATTCTGAGATGCTTATGTTCCTGCTTAGGGAGCCTCCTAAGGATGGATGTCTGAATCCCAGAGGAAACTGTTGACAACAGGGGCTGACAAATTAACAAGGGAGTCTGGGAAAATCCAGAGGTGAATATTCAGAAGCTACTTGAATAGGAGAAACAAATATGTATGTATTTATGTATGTATTTCTTTAAATGAAGAATGCCTAACCCCCAATGATATGATTTCCTTCCCAAACTATACAGGGTAGCACTTTCTAGGGCTGCACTGAAAAGCTTTAGGACTACGTAAACCAGTGCTTCCCAATCTGTGGGTTGAAATCCTTAGAGGGGTCAGCTGACCTTTTCACAGGGGTTGTATATGACCATCTGCATATCTGTAACAGATATTTACATTACAATTCATAATTAATAGCACAATTCATAGCAAAATTACAGATATGATGTAGCAACGAAAATAGTTTTATGGCTGGGGATCGCCACAGCATCAAGCATGAAGAGGGTTGAGAACCACAGATAGTAAACTCTGCGACAAAGTGGGAAATCTGTTTGTGTATGAACAAATAGAACTTCTTTCTGTTTCTTCTTCTCCTTTCCCTCCTTCCCTCCCATCCCCCTCCTTCGTCTTCTTTTGGACGCCTGTGTAGTTTTTTAACTTAAGTTTTAACTTATTATTAACGGATGCCATGTTGTATGTTTCTTGTTCTTTTTCCATCTCCCAGCTCCTCATGGATCCTCTCCCTCCCTACCCTCTAGCCTTATGTTCCTTCTCTCCTTAAAAGAAAAGAAGAAGAAAGAAACTTATTTAAAAAACCACTAAGAGACGTGGAGACACCATTTGTTTTGGTGTCTGCCCCCGGGCACGGGCCTGCTCCGCGGTGAGGTTGTCATACCCGGGGTCACTCCATTGAAGAAGGGTTCCCCTCTCCTGACCAAGAGTCACCTGTGGGACTTTGCACCCACTTCCTTTCCTTTGCGCTTCGATTTAAACTCCCTATTTCTAATGAGTTGCTTTAGCAATAAAACGTCCAAGCAGGGGTCCAGGAGACGGCTGTGCAAGCATGAGACCCTGAGCTGGATCCCAAACACCCATGGAAAACCCAGGTCACGTGTATCTCTAACCCTAGCGCTGGCGAGCAGAGCCAGCAGATCCTGGGGACTCACTGGCCGGCCTAGCCTAAAGGGTAGCCCCATATTTAGTGAGCAACCCTGCTCAGTAGGACAAGATGCAGGAGCAATGGGAAAGGCAGGAAAACATCTGTCAGGCATATCACATATACCTGCATAGGCCACGCAGGTTTAGACATGTGTGTTAACACACACACACACATTTGTGCACACACAAAGGAAAAATCACAAGTATAAGTCTATGACATCGCTTTTATTGAAAAATAATTTCCGGCCCTTGAGTACCCCCAACTTAGCATTCGCCATCTTTCCTACGGCCTTAACACCGTCCAGCTTGAGTTAACCATGGAAATTCCCTCCCCACTCTGAGAGCACCCTCTGCTGGGTACTTGAGTGCAGACAGAGCCCTGAGATTCTTTCAGACCCTTAGGAAATCATTTAGCGTATTCTCTTGTGGCCTGGTCCCTTTAGAAAGCTTCTGCCAGGCTCTCTGCGGCAATAAATCGCCTGTCTGCTCAGCACTCCTCAGTTCCGGGAATCGGTGATCTCCAGGCTCAGTCATCCTCCCCGGCCACGGGTGGGGTCTGCCTCCCCGAGTTCAGTTTGCTTTCTGTCCTGCAAACGGGTAAGGAGTGGGACCAGGAAAGACAGTGTAGTTAGTTCTCTGGGATCTCCCTCTACTGGGTTCCCCTGAAGGCCACAGCACCCATAAAAATAAAGAGACAGAGGCAGCCTATGTTGGCTTGGGATCTTGTGCCTACAATTTTGTTTACCGTTCTGCCTTCAGATTCCCTACCCAAGCAAATTCCCGGGATAATCAGGGTGGACTTTGGATCAGGCAAGGCCACATAAACACTGTGGCTATTTAAACAGCCACACCCTTCACCTGGTGGCTCCTCCTCTCTCCTTCAGACTAACACACACACACACACACACACACACACACACACACACACACACACACACACACACACACACAGGCTCCCCAGCCCATAGTGGATCCTGCTTCCCAGGGAAGAGGTACCACATCCCCAGGGAATGCACACTATGATATAAAAAACAAGATTTCTAGCCAGCGCCAAGCAGTATGCAGACAAATTACCCTGTTTTTTCTAGGGCAGAGCATGTCTGTCGCCTCTTCATGGAAATGCCCTGATTCCATTTCAGCGGCTCTCCAGAGCTGCCCTTTCTGGCCTGCAAGCTAATCAGTGTTAGGAAAAGTGGTCTAGGCTGGGTACCAATTCAAGGCTCGACTTTCCCTGCAGCCATTAGATGGAGGAAGGGAAGCACCCTTCGGCAGGTAAAAGGAATAGATGCCTGTTTTTTCCCCTCCAATGTGAGATCTAAAAGCCTGAAACAAGAATCTTTTCCCAGGCCCCTCCCCCAGGCCTTAAATGCACTTATCTTAGGGCAAACAGCTGAGTGGTGAAATCAAATCACTAAAAGGTGACTCTTCGGAGAGGAGCGTCTTCCGACAGCCGACAGCCGCGGTCTTCTTTTCCATTATCCACTTAGAGTACCCTCTCCTATTTGGGGCTGCATTTTCATCCCCCTCGCTTCCCATCAGGCTCTGGTTTGACGTGTTGCTGCTGCAGCAGCCTCTGGAAGTTTCTCCCGTGATGCCTGTGAGCGCCCTGCTGCTTGTGGATAAGCAGGCTATTGCTTCTCCATGTGGTTCATGGTGAGGTGGAAGCACAGCAGGTGGCGACCGTTTGCAATGGACTCCCCTTGACCAGCAGGCAGTTCAGAAGGTAGTGTTTGCCAATAAGCCCAGGAGGTTTCGAAGCCCCACCCTACTCACAGCCAAGTGCAGAAAAGCAGCTGTCTGTCACCTCCGTGCTGGTGGCCTTCCCTGCCAGTAACCGAACAGGCTCCTGCTTGCAGATCTGCTGACCTGGAACACTCGTCATCCGTCATCCGGGTAGACCTCTGCCTTACCTGGAACACTTGTCATCGGGGTATAGGGCAGAGGGTTAAATTAACAATGGAAGGAAATTTTTTTGCAAACACGTCTTTCTCTCGTTCCCCAGCTCTTGGGACTCCCATCCCCAAAGGTATCTTCTCGGAAGGTAGCCTCTGCTACATGCTTGGCGTCTGGGAGGCAGACATTCTTTGCACAAAACCTCTCTTGGATGCTAAATGCCCGCCGTGGTCAGGGAGAGGAGAAGCCTCAGGCCACGCCTCGATACTCACAGCCCAATCCTCACACGTGCCACTCCCATCATGCTTGCTGATCCTACTTACACACAGCGCCATAAGCATCTGGACACAAGCATGTCCTTCTAAATGGTGGTGGGGGCTTGCTCTTATCTGAGTGGATCGGGAAGTAGAGCAAGGATACCAGACTCAGGGCTTGGCTGTAAGCTTCAGGGCCCATCCCCCCAGCAACCCTAGGAGACTCTCTCTTCCAAAAGTTCCGCAACCTCCCCACAGTGTGCCCCCAGGTAGGGACCTCAGTCTCACACATATGATCCTATGAAGGACATTTCTCCTTCAAGCCGTAGCGCCTAACCTCAGTCCAGTGCAGACCACGTGCCCACCCTCCCCCTAGGGGCGGTGTCTGTTGCCCGAGGACAGCGCCCCCTGCTGGTGGAATGACTTTCCACCTCGACCCTCGCAGTACTGGTTCCTCTCTGCGTGCAGCATTCAAGTCCATCTCAAACTCCTGACGCAGAGGCTTCCTTAAGCTCACCAACAGGGGAATAACTCTTCTACCTTCAAGCACCATAGACCGGGCTCATTTATTTTGAACTTCAAATAGATGTAATTATGCCTTTTTTCGTTTGTTTTCTATTATTTTGTGAGAAAGTTTTCGAGATTATCCAAGTGTGCATTGCGACCGTGCACTCGCTCGCTACGGTTTAGTAGTCAGTTATCTGGATGCTCCGCACTGTTTCGAGACCCACAGACATTGTGGTTGCTTCAGAGTCAGGGTTACTATGAATGTAATCGATGTGACGATTTTGTAACTCTCTTTTGTGTGATTACATAAGCATATTTGGGGTGGAATCCCTGAGTCGGTGAGCAGACCTGCATTTGGATTTTGTACACATTACTAAAAACTATCATCATATTGATTGATTCTCCCAGGAGCAGTTTATAAGAATTCCTCCTGCTCTAAAACCTCGCCAGCGCTTAGTAATGCCGGGTGCTTCTGTTCAAGCCATTTATATCAGGTTCATAATGGGCTCTAACTTGGTACAGAGGATTTTGGAATGTGCGAGTGTGTACAGTACACACATGTACCTGTGTGTGCACGCCTGTGGAGGCCAGAGGGTGATGCTAAATGTCTTCCCTGATCACTTTTCAGACAGAATCTCTTGATGAACCCAGAACTCAGAAATCTGGCTAGCCAAGCTAGCTAGTTTGCCCCAGGAACCCCACATCTCCATCTACCGAGTGCTGGGTTCTGGGGATCCAAACTCTGACCCCCCACTATCTTCTGACAAGAACTTAATACAAGCTGCCATCTCCTTAGCCCTGATTTTAGCTTTAACTAGTTTTCCTAGTGACTGACAGTGTTCAATAACTTTCATTTATTTACTGGTCTTTGGGAGGTTGTTAGGGGTGTGGGTGGTATGGGAGTGTGAGTGTGAATATGTGTGTGTGTGAGCTGTGTGTTCGTGCTTATGTATGAGTGTGTGTGAGTGTGTATGTGACACCTGTCCTAATTTTGCATTGATGTCTTATTTAGCGTGTGTTTGCGTTCCTTATTAACATGTAAACGTGCTTGAAATATTCTGTATGTGAGCCCTTGTCGTTCTTCTCACCGAGGGGTGTCTTCCCACTCTCTCAATGATCTCTTTAAATGAGAATTTTGCGGTTTATTGATGATTTCCTTATCAACTGTGCTGTATGTACGTGTGCTGCTGAGAACCCCTGGCCTGCTCCTGGCCTGCTTTGGGGTCATGCAAACATTCTCTGGCACTGGAAGCTCCAGTATCTTCTCTCTCGCACTCATACCACCTCTAATCGGCCTGAAATTGCTCATTGATTTTTGACTGTGGGGCACATAAGTAACCCTCTCTGGGACAATATTCTGAAGACGGGGCATCTAAAGGTCAAAGTCCCAAGTGCCACGTACAGGAAAACTGTGCCAATAGGTTCCAAGACAATTTTATTAATTTGATAATTTAGAATCATTCTTACCAACTAGGTGAAAGAAAGGAAATGACATCTTCCCTGAAATGGCTCAATTGCCACTTTTCCCAGCTTCGTATGAGGAAAGGACTGAGCGTTGAGGTGACACAACAGTCATCTTGAAACTGGCCTCTGGCTCCAACATAATCACCGCCAAGGGACACCTGCTAACAAAATTGGGTTGATTTTCATGGTCACCTCTTATTATGGTCATAAATTAATCATTTTTCCTGGCAGGATTCTGAATCAAACTAAGCTTCCTCTGGTTCTAATCTTTAATGACTTGCTTCTCTGACTGTCCACAGAAGTCACCTAATTACAATGAAAATTAAAATATAAATAGTTTTAAAATAACCACGGTTCATAGTATATCTTTTAGCTTTCTGTGAAGGAGTCATGGTTTTATTTTAAGGTCCTTGAAGCCTTAAGAGTTTATATATGAATGTGAATATGTTTAGACATACAAACATAAATTTATATTTGTAATATACACATTTTGTGTGTGCATATATAAAATATAACCTTAAGAGTTATGTCTCAATAATTATGAACATTGTATGAAATAATCAGATTATTTTGTTATTTAGTCAGTCTTACCTAATTTTACTAGCGTATCCTACCAGTTCATAAAAATACAGAAAGTAACTGTTTCTTCATCAAAATGACCAATTCTATAAATGCAACCGACTTTCCTTTAGTCTTTTCAAGATAGTTAATGGAAACATCTCTATAAATACTTTTTTTTTCTATTATCAAATTTTGTGAAAATTGAGAGATGGCCGTGGGATAATTTAATTTACAACATATGTCCTGGAACATTCCCAGAATTCACTCTGTTAGTGTGGTATTTAGGGTGGAGCCTCTCAGAGCAGCTGAAAGTCCTTCTTTGGAACAGTTGCAGACAAAGCAGGTGAAATGATTGGCAGTTGGATGGCTGGCCTGAGACATCCCAAGACACTCTGGACAAAGCAATGGCGGTGCCTTCAGACATACACCACAGAGTCATGATGCTCATCGAGGCTGCAACCTGTGTGGCCTCCTTGAAGATCTCAGCCCAGTACCTGCAGCTCAGTATCTGCAGGAAAACATTTATGCTATCGAGGACTGTTGAAACTTCTGAGAGTTTTCAGGCAAGAAAACCGGGGCACTTAATTATAGAATTAGTTAAAACGTTACCAGCAGTCCATGTTTTGATTCTTACTTGATGCCTCTTATGAATTGGGCCAACAGTACCTTCGTCAGTAATTGTTAGGTCTTGGAAGCCTGAGCTGTAGCTCGTTTGGTAGGATGTTTGCACAGAGCCCTGAGTACCGCATAGACTGAGCATAGTGGTGCACTCAGATAACCCAGCACTAAGCACTCAGATAACCCAGCACTAAGGATGTGATGGCAGGAAAATCAAAAGCATAGGAAGTTCAAGGTCATCCTCAGCCTCATAGTGAGCTGGAAGCCATCCTGGGATACAAAGAAGCTTGTCTCGAAGGTCTGCTGCTGTAGAGTAGGTTTGTACCATCTCTCCAACCCCCGCTCTTAACTCTCAGTTCACCATTGCCAGCTTGGACACTAGGGAGATGCATTTGTCCTGGGGTAGACTGTTTGCCAGACTTTTCCCATGGCGAGCTGCATTCCCCTTTCCTGTTATACACTTACATTTATGTTTATTGATTTCCGCCCCTGACCTCATCATTCACTTTACTCTACCTTCTGTGTTTGCTTTCTATTATTCAACAACCCTAAAAATTAGATACACCTTATGTGTATGAATGTTTTGCCTGCAGACATGTATGTGTACCACCTGTGTGCCTGTTGGATCCCCTGGAACTGGGGTATAGATGGTGGTGAGTGTCCATAAGTGCTGGGAATTGAACCTCTGCAAGAGCAGCAAGTTCTCTTAACCACTGAGGCCTCTCCCCAGTCCCCTTCATCTATATTTTTTGGTTTAATGTTCAGCCTATAGATTCACCATTTATTTATTTATGACAGGGTTTTTGCTACTTAGCCCAGACTACCTCCATTTGTGATCCTTCCGCGTCAGCCTGGGATTAAAGATTACAACCTTGCACCACCATGTCTGGCTTCTAACATGTTCATTTGAAGGCTGTAACTTTCTCTAAGAGATAGCCCTCAGAACCATAGTCTTCCTGGTACTTTGAACCTTGTGCCATTTAAACATGACTCTTGCAAAAATATGTGGGCATACAGTTGGATTTTGTTCTGCTCCAGTCCTGACCGATTATAATCAAATAACCCATTTCATAGCTAAGTTATTGCCATTCAAATGGAAGCCCAGCTACGGCTATACCAGGCGTAAATGGCATCGTACTTCTTTCTGCTGCTCCTTCCCCCTCTGTGGCTTCTGTTTCCCTTTCTTGACTGCATGTAAGCTGATCATATTTTTCTTCATTTTTAGAAATTTACGATCTATTTTTACCTTTTACCTTTCCCTTTGGAGGTTGAAATGCAGATTAATCATCCAAGTCTAATGTTATTTGATACTTTTATTCTCATCTTAATACAAAGATCTCTTTCAGAATTTAACTATTTACCATTCTCATCTCTTGCCATTTTGTCAAAATCATAATTATATAATTTTTAAATACCAAAAGCACTGCCTTTTAATTTTGACAGCTGAATTCATCCGGAGTTACCCACGTATTTCCCACTTCCTCTGCTTTGTGTCTCTTTTTACGATTCAGCTCTTCCATCTGGAGTCATTTTCTTCCACGTAAAGTACAAGCTTTACAATGGCCCCTAATGTCACTCTAATATGTCTTAAAATTTCTTTCATATGAGCCACACAAAATATTGCAATAAATGTAGAACTCTGACTTGCAAGTTATTTTCTTCGTGTATATTGAAGACAACATTCCACAAACTCTCGCTTCCTGCAACCCTCCCACCCTACCTTCCCCCCACCCTTCCTCCCGTCCTCCTTGTCTCTCCCTTCGTCTCTTTCCCATAATGCCCAACAGGGAAACCAGGACCTCACACATGCTAGCCCAGTGCTCCAGCACTGAGCTGTACTCTGCCCTTCTGAGTCCGTCGTTTATGTCCAGAATAATGACAGCTTCTGTGAGGATACTCTGCCTCTCTTCTCTGTCTGTTTGTAAGGTCTTCTCTGTCTTTAATTTTCCGGAGTTCCCCGTAATTTGTCTAAGTGCATATGTCTCTTCATATAGCCTGCTTGGGAGTCAGTGTCTTTGTGGCACCTGTGCACTGGTGGTTTTCATTACTCTGTGAACATCGCTTTACGTGAGATCGTCTCTTATCTTTGGTCCTGGAGTGAGCCGGCCTATGTACGACGTGATCATGCTGGGCCCCACATAGCCAATGCTCTTGTGTGTAACTTCGCTCTCTCATTTCTCTGTGGCTTTGGTTTGGATACTTCTATCTGTCACCTTATCCATCAAGCCTGTCACCACGTCTAACTTGCTGCATGCATATCATGCATGTAGCGTGCACATCACCTGTCATACATAACACGCATGACATGTCATAACATGCACATCACCTGCCATAACACGCATGACATGTCATAACATGCATATCGCCTGCCATAACACGCATGACATGTCATAACATGCATATCGCCTGTCACAACACGCATGACATGTCATAACATGCACATCACCTGTCATAACACGCATGACATGTCATAACATGCATATCATCATTCATGGTTTTTTTTGTTTATTTGTTTCGCTTTGTTTCTGTTTTCGTCCTTGAATTCTGGATCTCTGGGTGGTAAATCATCTCACTGTATCTTTTGTAACCCATGTTTTCTCTTCCGAATCAGGCACTGTTTTGTTTCTTAGTGTTGTGTTCTTAGTGTTTCTTAGTGCAGCTGGCCTAGAGCTAAGAGGGGGTTGACGTGTGATTTGAACCCTGGATTTTCTCACCCTGAGAGCAGAAGATATTTGGCTGTTCCCCTTTTCTTACTCTAACACCTAGCAAAGCTCCCTCAGGTGCTGCCGTGTCTTAGGTCACTAGTCACTGATAAGATCCTGCCTCTCCAAGGCATGTGGCCTGGTTAATGTTTATCTGACCACTGCAGCTGGAGGACCCTGGGCTGGACTTCCTCTTTCTCTATATGACCTTATAAGGTCTCTTCCCCGGACCCCTGTGAGACCTCTGCTTATGCAAAGGAGGCTTCCTCAAGACTTTGGGCCACTCCGGCCAACAACATGTGACCACCCATATCTGTTTGTGAGCCCCCACATGCAAATAGAGCTCTCCTGGTGTCACTGCTTCAGCCTATGACCTATCACCGCATAAGGCACGCCTTCCTCTCTACCCTCTCACTTCCCTTGCTTCAGCAAACAGCTGTTCACACTGAGACCGCCTCCTGGGGAGTCTGTTTACCTGCTCACCCCCTCTGAGTTCAGGTACACAGCAGTTGGCTGTCCCCTGGGGAGGTATCGGGAAGTGCTATACTCTGCTCTAGACAACACACTCTATCTATCGTCCAGTGTGCACCAAATCTGTTCTTAAGGTGAATCTTTAAAAAATATTCTTTTCTTTTCAGTTTCTGAAGCTCTCACCTGCTTGTTTTTCAAGGACCTAGTGTTTGGAAATTTACAGCCCTTTTCATCCACAGACAGTTCGGCTGAGACAGTGTTTCCTTCTCGTTCATCCTACAGAGTCTGTATCTGTCCCAGATGACCATCAACACCAGATTCAAAGTGCCCAACTGTCGGAACGGAAGTGATTTCCATCCTCCCTTAGCTCATGCGCAAGCATCCACATGTGACTACTTAAAACTTCTAGTAATATGATTTAAACGTTCACCTGGTCTTCTCAGTCCTCTTCAGCAACCAGTGTGAGTGGCAGAACAGCCTGTGAATTATGTTCCCTTCCCCAGGAAGTTAAATAAACAAACCGAACATATTTGAGAATAATTCCAAGGAAAAACTTAGAGTTTCAGTTGGTTTTCCGCTTGCTGTGGGTAACCTGATATCTAGCTGGAGTCACCTCTTCCATCCCATTTTCCCTCGGACCTACCCCTTCCCTAAAGACGCACAGAGGCACGGGAATATCTTTATTTTCTGTTGCTGTTTTCCTCTGGGAGTTTTCAAGAACTGCCCTGCTAACTTATGCTCTATCTCTCGTATCTGTGTTCTTTGCCTTTGTGTTTTCTTTTACTTAGGATGTTTCTTAATTTGCCTTTTTCTCTCTAAACTTGCAGGGCATCTCAAGCTGTAGAACTAATAACGTCTGATTGACAGCTCGTTCTGTCCTTTGGGGCCTCCTCTCTCTTTGTCATTTTTAGTTTCATGGTCTCTCTGAAAGTAATCTTCCCTGTGTTCAAACTGTTTCTTTTTCATTTATATAATATTGCATGGACACCACTGAGACTATAAATTAGGTTTCAGAAGCACGCTTCTCCCTGAGCTTCTTGCCCCACGGGTGATCTGGATCATCAAACCCTCCTCTCCCGTCTCAGATATAAATCCTTTGTTGTTGTTTTTCAAATACAGGATTTTTTCCTGCACAACATTTGTCTTTTTTTCCAACCTTTTCATATGCTCACTTGCATACAGTCTGTAAACTCAAATAAGTTGTCTTGGACAGGTAGAGGGTAGTTAATTTCTTTAGTATTTTTCGAGACAGGGTTTCTCTGTTGTTACTCTGGCTGTCCTGGAACTCACTCTGTAGACCAGGCTGGCCTCAAACTCACAGAGATCCACCTGCCTCTGCCTCCTGAGTGCTGGGATTAAAGGTGTGCGCCACCACCACCCAGCCTCAAATATTTTTATCCCTATGGAAGAAAAAAAATCTATGTGTGTATTATCTGCCTGCATAACTACCTATCTGTATCTATCTGTGTCAATTTTTTTTTGTCCAGCTAGGATTTTATCTACCTGTGAAAGTAGTAAAAGAATGTTCAGGAGAGAATTCCTCTGCTCCTGGGGAGTCCCACAGTACAGGGCATGTCATCGCCCTCAGGACTCGATCTTGCTCCACGGTCTCCAGTGTTTTGGAAGCCACTCCTCCCTCCAAGCTCCTAAGGCTGGTTTGGCGCACATTGAGCAATCTGGCAATGCCTTACTTTGTCTCCTGACAAAGAAGAATATCTTCCCTGGTCATCTCCATCTCTCAAAGCACTTCTCCTTCTCTGCCCCTTGGGGAAGCGTGGCAGAATCTCTTCCCTGTGCTTTGCTTCACAAGAGGCAGGGTGGACATTCTTTTCATACAGTATATTTTGATCACACCCGCTCCCCTTCCCAGTTCCTCCCAGACCCTCCCCACCTCTCTACCCACCCAGCTTCATGTTCCTTCTCTCTCTTCATTTGTGTGCTTTGTATTGTTTTGACTTTTAAGAAAGAACGCACACTTTTGCTTTCAGCCGTTTAAACATTTCCTAGGCAAGAGAAAATCAGGTCCCTATTATGTACTTGTTTAGAGATTAAATGTAAAGGTAGCACCATGCATCTTAACAGCTTGAGAAACATAGCTTGCTGTAAGCTGACTGGAATATAGAGGTCACATTTCATTCTTGATTCCCTGAAAGAACCAGGAAGGACAGAAACAAAGCCATGTCAAGTCACCAACTGCATTTTCAGGAGGTTCTTTGACCAGTATTGGACCATGTGACCTTTTCTCTTTTTGTTTGTTTGTTTGAACAAACCAAAGTAAATGAGCATATGGTATTTCAGCGATGTGTGTTAATTATGAAGTTACTCTTATTAAAATTATTTAGTCAATAATCACCAATCATGACATAGGCCTGATGTCATCAACAATTCTTGGGTGGTCAACGATGCCATCAGTAATTCTTGGGTGGTCAACCATGCCATCAGTAATTCTTGGGTGGTCAAGAATATGAGTTTTGCTTTCTGGTAAGTGTGTCTGAGTTATAATAAAATATATGTCTTGATCATATCAATGGGAATTTGGAAAACTTCAAAGCCCATTCGTAAAGCCAAGTTTTAATGTGCCTGATTCATCACTATTAAAACCTTCAGGAGATAATGACATAGTTGGGAAATACACGGTACGCCAATAGCTACCTTCATGCTCTGTAAATATTCCATCAAAACTCACGAGGAGAGGTGAAATCACTTTTCTGTGTTTTCTGTTGAGGTTCACAAGGAACTATTCCTAAGGAGCCATTTTTATAGGTAGTACAGAATGCACCCACACAAGACCAAAGGATGACAGGGACCATGATTTTAATATATGGACAACTCTACTTCTGCCTATTGCTGGGACAAAGCAGGAAAAGGAAAAGCTGGAGAAATCTCAGTGCCAGTCAACTGTGACAAGCCATCCTGACAGATTTACCAGGTAAGTTGGGTACTTTAAATTGTCTCAAATAGCAATATGCTGAATTTGGCTTCTTGCATCTATTTATTTTTTAATGTTTATTTATTTACTTTCATGTGTATGTGCATCAAGAAGGTGCAGCAGCCAGTGGGTGTCAGAAAAGATACGGGAGCCCCTGGAAATGGAGTTACAGACAGTTGTGAGCAGCCATGTGGGAGCTGGGAACTGAACCTTGGTCCTCTGGAAGAGGACTAAACATTCTTAGCTATGGAATCGTCTCTCCAGTCCCATCATGTATCTATTCAAAACGGAGGTAAGCGTACCTGTGAATTCACCTTAGAGATATGGAACTGTTTTGTGTATTCAGTACAACTGATGGCACCCAATGTATGACAAATATATGTGTCAAAATACGTGACTCCAGAACTAACTACGGAGCCACTGTACAGTGTGAATAATTACACAGATAAAAGTACCACTGCAGCCGTCAACACCGTGATCAGAAGGTTCAAAGCAGTGGTGGGAGAACTTCAGCGTGTCATGGCAGCGGCTGCCACTTCCTGAAGGCTTTGTCTGGATGCATCAGCACTGTGGTATTTCACACATATTTTTTTCTTACTCATTTAACCTCCTTGCTACTTTATGATCCATTTTGCAGAGCAGAAAACTGAGACTGAATGAAGGTAGGTACATTAGTGACCACTAAAGCATGGATTTGAACCCACCTTTTTTCTGATCCTGAAGTAGGCACCATTCTCATTGAATCCGATTGCTCTATTTATACACGTTCTCTATAAATATAAGATCTCCATTCCATAACATATTTACACTGTGTCTTTAATCATCTAAACTCTATAAAACCTTAAAATGGGTGATGAAAGACTTCACAATAAGCCTGGTGGTGTTGGTACACATCTTTAATCCCAGCATTCTGGAGGCAGAGCCAGGACAATCTCTAAGTTTGAGAGCAGCCTGACCTACAGAGAGACTTCTAGGACAGCCAGGGCTACACAGAGAAACCCTGTCTTGAAAAGAATTGTACAATGAATGTTCGCATGCTATCACAGTTGATCTCATATAACAAAGTTGATCGCCTTAAAAGAAGAATCACATTCAGTTTCCTTAAAAACACTCAGAATGCATTCCTCATCCAAAACAGCACATTTTCCTGGTCCGGTGCAGGATGGGGGAGAAGAAAGGTTTGCCTGGGATTGAGTGGCATCAACTCATATCATGGCCTCCGGAAACCTAGTCAGGAAATACTTAGGAAGTTGGTATGTACATTGTGCGCTACAGCTCTTATTAAAATAAGTCGTGCAGCCTTGCAATTAAGTTACACTGCGGGTAAGGGGGTGAATCCTGATTGGTTTACTCTATCTCAGCGCTGTCTGTGCTCGTGCAGTTATTTCTGTTGTGTACCGTGGAAACTGTACATGACGCTACACACCGCACGTCTTTTCCAGGCTCCATATTAGGTGGCACTGGCTGAGGTGGGAGCTTTTATTTGGCAAATCCACAAGTAAGGGCTGGATTGAGGGACTGTTAATTTTTAGACCATAGACTATGGGTAGTTTTATAAAGTAAAATCATAAAGTAAAAACTAGTGGGTTGTTATAAAGTTTTATTAGAATAAATACCCTTTTATTTTCTGTTGCCTACGGCTGCTTTTGAAATAACTGTGCAAGAAAGAGTCAAGAAAGGCCACATGCCCCACAAATCCAAAAGTATTTGGTATTTCATCAATTACAGAAAAAGTTTGCCAATCTCTATCCCAAGTGTAAGAGGCAAATGGACAGAATGTTAATCATACAGGTTCAATATGGAAAGGGTATCGTGTACACTGCTCGCTCAGTCTGGCTAGCATAAAGGCTTGGCGACATTTTCCTTCAATACTCAAAAGCAGCTCTCCACCTCAGCAAAAAGTTGCCTGTGCCATTGGCAAATGAGCGATGTGCCGTATATACAATGCCAAATGGAAAGGAGCTTCTGTTTAATTAATGTAATTGGCTGGAGGACGAGAAACGGCTTAAACAGTAGACCGTATATTAATTTTAACGATGATAAATGTATTAGGACGAAGTAGTCAGTTTAGGGTGCAACTTTATTTGTCAAGTCAAGGTTGAATGGCAGCCACAGGTTGGCTGTGGGCACAGGGAGTCGGCAAAAGTCGGTGAACGTTCCCTGCCGCTCAGCTGTCTACAGAAATCTCAAAGTGTTGAATGGTTTATCATTATCTATAAATCATGTGCTATGTATTGACATGAGTAAAATTAATAAACACACACACACACAATTTTCTCCAGAAAACTCATCTTTAAACAACTAGCTGGACAGCATCTACTGGGCACCAACAGGGGTAATTTCTATTTGTCGCACTGATGTTACAGCATTCAAGTTCTTGAATTTAACTATTTCCCCTGTAAACCAAACCAACAAAACAGAGATTGGACAGAAGACAAGTCCATAGACAACGATGAAGCAGAACGATGTCAGAAGACGGACTCTCACCCAGTTACACCCAACCTGAGGGAGGACCACTGTGAGTCGCCTTCCTCCAGGCCAGAGAAAAAGAGCGCTGGGGACCAGGTGGCTGGAGACAGAAAGCCGGAGCTTTAAACAGCTCTAGAAGCTCAGACACACGGAACATGAAGGTTTGATTCCACGCTCAGATCATGTCCAGTGTGCTTTAGTGGGTTGGGATCCCGGCTCTGCTCTTCATTCAAGTAGGGACCCAGCATCCTTCAACTTAGGGGCTAACCCCCCCACCCCCCCAGGAGTCTCAGAGACCTTGGAATGTCTCATCTACGGATAACCTACAGGAAAGTGTGTAGTGATTATAGCAAGAGGTTTTAGGGAGAATTCTAAAGAATTCTGCACAAAAGAAAATGGTCATTAGTGTTACAGAGTTCTGCCTCTCTGCTGCCCTTGACCGTTTCTCTGGAGACCCTGTTTGTGGAACGCAACACTTCCTAAAGTGCGTTCTAGTAAACATGCTTGACTCATCCAAACTGCATAGTAAACCTGACATGGCCGCCAGACCTGCCTACAGCTGTCTGCTGCAGATGCGCAGGGCTTGAGCCAGCTCCTTAGGATACTATGCAAAAGGTGAGAGATGAGGTTCAAAGAAAGATCCTTATTTCTCTCACGCAATTATTTCAAAATAGTTATCCAAATTCTTAGCCTCTTGATGTTTATAACTGGAGGTGAATGCTTGCTTTTATGTTACCGGAACTTTCTGTCTTTTCTAAAACTGTGTGAAAGGCGAGGCAGGTGCCCCAAGGAGCTGTTAGGGCAGGTAAATAAAAGTATAAAAAAGGCTAAAGAGAAGTCCTGAAGAATGTAATTGTACCAACCAATTGTCAGTTCTGAAGACAAACGCCCAACAGTGTGAGCGAGTAAGGTGTTTGCTGGTGCACATTGCCTTCCTGTGGTGTTGGGGGGTGTCTGAGCAACTTGGCAAACTCTATTTCTAGAACATGATCCTAAGGACAGCAGGGCAGGAATGTGCTCCTGGAAGGATGTCAAGGAAACAGGCCACCCTCCTCTCCCCAACCTGGGTGTCAGCACTGACATACATGTGCAGGAGATGCTTTCACACGTGTCTCTCCATCTGCTCCCTGGACTGTAAACAGAGCGGAAATGCTGTGAGCTGGGGCAGAGCCGGAGCCACCGCTGTCAGTTGGCCCGAAGATGCCTGCTCCATAGTGTTTGGCACAGCGACATCGGGTCCTCACTTTGGTGAGAACAACAGTCCGGTTTCATCTGTAGCATGTGTTAAAACACTTTGGTTCGCCGGTCTCCTCCTTAGTAAAGACAGGAGACCAGGAAAAGTCGGAGAAGAGAACCCAGACACCGGCATGCAGGCACGCACAACCCCCCACCCCCCCCACCCCGGGGCGGCGGAGCCTCCTCTGCCCTTGGCATGTAGGAAACTTGCCACCCGTGGTGGCCGTGCTGGCCTTCTTCTTTTGGGTGTTTCCTGGTGTAACTCTGCCATCTGTTGTGTGGAGGATTCTGGGAGAGGCTTTCCTAATCTAGCAACCTGCGGAGGAATGACAGATGAGTGGGGGAGGGGAGCACATGTCCCCCCTCTCTGAGTGGGCTCATGCGACTTCAAGTCACACAGAGCTATAATTACAAATGAGCTTTTGAAAAGAATGCATTCCCAAATGTCAAGGGTGGCAGTTTCTTTAACTGTCTTTCTGTTTCTCATCTATTTTTCACGTAAATTACTCTTTTGTAAAGACGAGACTCATAATCTTAGAACCCTACACCGAAAAGGCAGCCTTTGCTCTTGCCAAAATAAAAAGAGAGAAAGTAAATGCTCAGGAAAATGCAGACGTGATAGTAAACTTCGGAGCCCGTTTTACGAGGAGAAGAGTGGTGTGGCACAGAAGTGTTCATGTGACTTGACTACCCTGTGCTGCCCAATATGGCAGCCGGCACGGATGTGTCCTGTGAGCACTTGAAATGGGTGGGTGGGTGCAGTCTGATTATAGAACGCAGAGCCATTTCACGAACTCCATACAGAAGGAGAATGTAATCTCTTGAATAGTTTATATCGATTGCAGGTTCAAATGGTAGTATTTTAATTACAAGGGACTAAATAGAGTATATAATATTTAAATTTTTATTAAGTGTTTTTTTTTGTTGTTGTTGTTTTTTAATGCAGCTGCTAGGAAATTTGGAAATCTGTTTGTGAGCCACATATTTCTATCAGACACGGGGAGATTGCACGTGGTGTAAGGGAATTGTGGGATTAAGAGCTAGTTTAGAAATGCCCTTGCTGGTCCCCTCTGAACCATCTCATTCTGTATATTCTGGGAAAGAGAAACAGTACATACCGTAACGGTGTAACTTCTAAATCAGCAGCTCCAGCCCGTATCTGTCTTACTGTGCCTTTCTACCCTCCAGCCAAAGCTCATTGCCTATGTGGGGGGGTGGTGCGTCCAGGTGTCATGTCTGTAGTGTGTGTGTGGGGGGTGGTGCGTCCAGGTGTCATGTCTGTGGTGTGTGTGTGGGGGGGTGGTGCGTCCAGGTGTCATGTCTGTGGTGTGTGTGTGGGGGGACGTCCAGGTGTCATGTCTGCGGTGTGTGTGTGGGGGGACGTCCAGGTGTCATGTCTGTGGTGTGTGTGGGGGGGGACGTCCAGGTGTCATGTCTGTGGTGTGTGTGTGGGGGGACGTCCAGGTGTCATGTCTGTGGTGTGTGTGGGGGGGGACGTCCAGGTGTCATGTCTGTGGTGTGTGTGTGGGGGGACGTCCAGGTGTCATGTCTGTGGTGTGTGTGGGGGGACGTCCAGGTGTCATGTCTGTGGTGTGTGTGGCGGGGGGGACGTCCAGGTGTCATGTCTGTGGTGTGTGTGTGGGGGAGAGGGGACGTCCAGGTGTCATGTCTGTGGGGTGTGTGGGGGGGGACGTACAGGTGTCATGTCTGTGGTGTGTGTGGGGGGGGTGGTTCGTCCAGGTGTCATGTCTGTAGTGTGTGTGGGGGGGGGTGGTGTGTCCAGGTGTCATGTCTGTGGTGTGTGTGTGGGGGGACGTCCAGGTGTCATGTCTGTGGTGTGTGTGTGGGGGGACGTCCAGGTGTCATGTCTGTGGTGTGTGTGGGGGACGTCCAGGTGTCATGTCTGTGGTGTGTGTGGCGGGGGAGGGGACGTCCAGGTGTCATGTCTGTGGTGTGTGTGTGGGGGTGACGTCCAGGTGTCATGTCTGTGGTGTGTGTGTGGGGGGATGTCCAGGTGTCATGTCTGTGGTGTGTGTGTGTGGGGGTGGTGCGTCCAGGTGTCATGTCTGTGGTGTGTGTGTGGGGGGGTGGTGTGTCCAGGTGTCATGTCTGTGGTGTGTGTGTGGGGGGACGTCCAGGTGTCATGTCTGTGGTGTGTGTGGCGGGGGAGGGGACGTCCAGGTGTCATGTCTGTGGTGTGTGTGGCGGGGGAGGGGACGTCCAGGTGTCATGTCTGTGGTGTGTGTGGGGGGACGTCCAGGTGTCATGTCTGTGGTGTGTGTGTGGGGGGACGTCCAGGTGTCATGTCTGTGTGTGTGTGTTGGGGGGGGGACGTCCAGGTGTCATGTCTGTGGTGTGTGGGGGGGGGACGTCCAGGTGTCATGTCTGTGGTGTGTGTGTGGGGGGGACGTCCAGGTGTCATGTCTGTGGTGTGTGTGTGGGGGAACGTCCAGGTGTCATGTCTGTGGTGTGTGTGGGGGGACGTCCAGGTGTCATGTCTGTGGTGTGTGTGGCGGGGGAGGGGACGTCCAGGTGTCATGTCTGTGGTGTGTGTGGGGGGACGTCCAGGTGTCATGTCTGTGGTGTGTGTGGCGGGGGAGGGGACGTCCAGGTGTCATGTCTGTGTGTGTGTGTGGGGGGACGTCCAGGTGTCATGTCTGTGGTGTGTGTGTGTGGGGGGACGTCCAGGTGTCATGTCTGTGGTGTGTGTGTGGGGGGGGGGACGTCCAGGTGTCATGTCTGTGGTGTGTGTGGGGGGGGGGACGTCCAGGTGTCATGTCTGTGGTGTGTGTGTGGGGGGACGTCCAGGTGTCATGTCTGTGGTGTGTGTGGGGGGACGTGACGTCCAGGTGTCATGTCTGTGGTGTGTGTGTGGGGGGGGACGTCCAGGTGTCATGTCTGTGGTGTGTGTGGGGGGGGGACGTCCAGGTGTCATGTCTGTGGTGTGTGTGTGTGGGGGGACGTCCAGGTGTCATGTCTGTGGTGTGTGTGTGTGTGTGGGGGGACGTCCAGGTGTCATGTCTGTGGTGTGTGGGGGGGGGGGACGTCCAGGTGTCATGTCTGTGGTGTGTGTGTGGGGGGGGGGACGTCCAGGTGTCATGTCTGTGGTGTGTGTGTGGGGGGACGTCCAGGTGTCATGTCTGTGGTGTGTGTGTGGGGGGACGTGACGTCCAGGTGTCATGTCTGTGGTGTGTGTGTGGGGGGGGACGTCCAGGTGTCATGTCTGTGGTGTGTGTGGGGGGGGGACGTCCAGGTGTCATGTCTGTGGTGTGTGTGGGGGGGGGGACGTCCAGGTGTCATGTCTGTGGTGTGTGTGGGGGGGGGGGGACGTCCAGGTGTCATGTCTGTGGTGTGTGTGTGGGGGGGGACGTCCAGGTGTCATGTCTGTGGTGTGTGTGGCGGGGGAGGGGACGTCCAGGTGTCATGTCTGTGGTGTGTGTGTGGGGGGGACGTCCAGGTGTCATGTCTGTGGTGTGTGTGTGTGGGGGGACGTCCAGGTGTCATGTCTGTGGTGCGTGTGTGGGGGGGACGTCCAGGTGTCATGTCTGTGGTGTGTGTGTGGGGGGACGTCCAGGTGTCATGTCTGTGGTGTGTGGGGGGGGGGACGTCCAGGTGTCATGTCTGTGGTGTGTGTGTGGGGGGACGTCCAGGTGTCATGTCTGTGGTGTGTGTGTGGGGGGGGACGTCCAGGTGTCATGTCTGTGGTGTGTGTGTGGGGGGGGACGTCCAGGTGTCATGTCTGTGGTGTGTGTGTGGGGGGGGACGTCCAGGTGTCATGTCTGTGGTGTGTGTGGGGGGGGGGACGTCCAGGTGTCATGTCTGTGGTGTGTGGGGGGGGGGACGTCCAGGTGTCATGTCTGTGGTGTGTGTGGGGGGGGACGTCCAGGTGTCATGTCTGTGGTGTGTGTGGCGGGGGAGGGGACGTCCAGGTGTCATGTCTGTGGTGTGTGTGTGGGGGGACGTCCAGGTGTCATGTCTGTGGTGTGTGGGGGGGGGGACGTCCAGGTGTCATGTCTGTGGTGTGTGGGGGGGGGACGTCCAGGTGTCATGTCTGTGGTGTGTGTGGGGGGGGGACGTCCAGGTGTCATGTCTGTGGTGTGTGTGGCGGGGGAGGGGACGTCCAGGTGTCATGTCTGTGGTGTGTGTGTGGGGGGACGTCCAGGTGTCATGTCTGTGGTGTGTGGGGGGGGGGACGTCCAGGTGTCATGTCTGTGGTGTGTGGGGGAGGGGACGTCCAGGTGTCATGTCTGTGGTGTGTGTGTTGGGGGGGGACGTCCAGGTGTCATGTCTGTGGTGTGTGTGGCGGGGGAGGGGACGTCCAGGTGTCATGTCTGTGGTGTGTGTGTGGGGGGACGTCCAGGTGTCATGTCTGTGGTGTGTGTGGGGGGGGACGTCCAGGTGTCATGTCTGTGGTGTGTGTGGGGAGGGGACGTCCAGGTGTCATGTCTGTGGTGTGTGGGGGGGGGACGTCCAGGTGTCATGTCTGTGGTGTGTGGGGGAGGGGACGTCCAGGTGTCATGTCTGTGGTGTGTGTGGCGGGGGAGGGGACGTCCAGGTGTCATGTCTGTGGTGTGTGGGGGAGGGGACGTCCAGGTGTCATGTCTGTGGTGTGTGTGTGGGGGGACGTCCAGGTGTCATGTCTGTGGTGTGTGTGTGTGGGGGGGGACGTCCAGGTGTCATGTCTGTGTGTGTGTGTGTGGGGGGGGACGTCCAGGTGTCATGTCTGTGGTGTGTGGGGGAGGGGACGTCCAGGTGTCATGTCTGTGGTGTGTGGGGGGGGGGACGTCCAGGTGTCATGTCTGTGGTGTGTGGGGGAGGGGACGTCCAGGTGTCATGTCTGTGGTGTGTGTGGCGGGGGAGGGGACGTCCAGGTGTCATGTCTGTGGTGTGTGGGGGAGGGGACGTCCAGGTGTCATGTCTGTGGTGTGTGTTGGGGGGGGACGTCCAGGTGTCATGTCTGTGGTGTGTGTGGCGGGGGAGGGGACGTCCAGGTGTCATGTCTGTGGTGTGTGGGGAGGGGACGTCCAGGTGTCATGTCTGTGGTGTGTGTGTGGAGGATAACCTTATGTAAAAGGAATAACTGAGTCATTTTAAAAGTATATCTCTAAAAGTCTTCTGTGTGTGTTACATTTCAAAACAATTAACTGGAGGGTTAAACGCATGTTCAATTCTCCAAACTTCACACGTCCTGTTCAATGGTTTCCCTCGATCGCATGATGTGCTCTTTATCCTCTTCATAGACGACATCTCTCAATCCCGTAGAGTGAACGCAGCTTTCGTGTAGTGTTTACAACCACGCCATGGGATTGAGCCGGGGGTCTCTGGGAAATCCTGAGTGCTTTAAAAGACATGACGTGGACTCAGAAGGTTCAGTCCGTGGTCCTGATGGAAGTCTCCGTCTGTGCTGGAGTTCTCATCCCACTTAGAATGTCGAAAGCATAAGACAGCGTCACTCAAACCCAACGACGCAAGGTATTCCAAAGTCTACATCGTAACTGGAGCTCATCAGAGATCTAAGGTGCTACAGCAACAAATTAAATTGAGTTTCAGTGACTCACAACTCCCTCTGAGGTAGGATTTGATGGAAAAAATGTCAGCCACAGTGAAGTGTGGGAGGAAGATTCTAACTGGGTGTAAGGAAAAAAGTAAAAATTTAACTTGAATTTTTATTTTATCATTAATATTGTTCATTATTATTATTATTATTATTTATTATTATTATTATTATTATTTGCATGTGAGAAAGAAAGGGAACAACTTTCAGAAGTTGATTCCAGGACTCAAACTCAGATCTTTCGAGCTTGGACAGCGTGTGTTTTCAGTGTGATCTCACCAACCCTTGAATCCATTCTTGAAGACCAGCTAGGAATAAATGAAGAACGAGAGACAAGAGAAATTCACACACATTTGAAATCCCTTTGCCAGATTTTTGCATATGACGTTCATGAGAAAGCTAGAGAGAAAGACAAAAGACACAAAGCAATCGTCCTGGGTGGTGCCAGTCTAGAAAGATCAAGGGTTCAGACCTGGTGTACGGAGAAGCAAGGACAAGAGACAGCATAGTCCTCATCAGAAAACAAACAGAAACACAAGGGGAACTACTAGAAGCCTATACATCAAGATCACTGTAAAACTGTGGGAACGGGGTGGAGAGACTTTGAAAGCAAGAGTATCAGAAAATGTGTGGTGGGATTGTGTCCCCTAGGAACCTCAGAAGCTATAAGTAAAGTCTCACCAACATGACAGCCCAAACATGAACCGAACAAGGACAACACCAATCAACATACCAAACTGGAGAGAAAAAGCCCAAGAGGCCTCAACTCTACACGAGGAACTGTGGGCAGCTGGGTAAAACTGGGAACAAGAGAAGTAGCCCTTCCCAGGCGAAGAGCACACCCACTGGTTATCCAGTGTTAAGCAGTCAGCCCTAAAATCATATATGCATACAAGCAACATTATATGGACTCACCAGGTTAGGAATACAAACGCATGTATGCACAAAATAACAATTAAATAAAAAAAGACACCACAAACTTGGAGGAGAAAATGTGGAGAGATATTGGGAGGGCTTGGAGGGAGGAAAGGGAAGGGGAAAACATGGTAATTGAATTACAATCTCAAAACTAAACAGCAGCAACAAAGTAGATAGCTGTAAAAGTCATGTTTTTCCCTGTTACAATATAATGGGCAGCATAAAGCAAAACTAGAAAATACACTGTGACCCCTACAGTACCAAAAACTAAAAGCTGGGACAATAGCCCATAGAACAGGAAAGATAAAAAGAAAGAATTAAGCTTATGAATCAATCATGAAAACATGTCTGGATGAGCTATAAACACTTGAGGGTCGAATATACATTTTTATGTACCCAGTGCTTAAAGGTAATGCCACAAGGGAAAATTAGAAAACACTGTGACTTACATAAGTAAAAATGCAAGTGAGAAGCCCAAGATGGGTCTTCTTTATCAGGCGAGACCCCGAGAGAGACACTGAGGCAAGAATCATCGCAAGAGCATGAGGGTTATTGTGCCCACACGTCCTTCCTACACGTGAGGCGGACCTCCACAGAGTCCCCACACAGGGGGAGGAGGCCACCCCGAGGGGATTTTCAAACTTGCTTATATATACTTTTCTTAGCAACCACATAACCTTTAACCCGATTGGTTAGATACAATGACACCACATAACCTGTAAGCTGATTGGTTTATAGCTATGACATAGATTGGTATATCCCAGGTGCATTGTTTTGTAGCTACCAAGTGCTGAGCTGAAACTTATTCATATGTGAATATAACTGGAACTTTTCGTTATCTGGGTGTCAAGGTTTCCAGGAAAGTTCAGGCAAAGTTCAGGCCTACTTGTACATTCTCAAGCCTTACTAAAGTTTGGTCAAGTCCAGTCTTAACCTTACACAAGATATGAAAATGCATGAGACTCAGCTAAAGCAGTACCCTGGGGCAAATTCATAGCCTTCCGTGCTTGTACTGGAAAATGGGTTTGGGGCTCTCAAATCAAAAATCTACACAAAGGGCCTGAAAAATCTTCCTGTAACAGGCCAGATCATAAATTTTTGAAGCTCTTACTAACATATGGTCTTTCTATACACTCAACACGGTTTTATAGTGTAAAAGCAGCCACAAATAACAGAAAGATAAATGACTGTCTGTGTTAAAAATCATTATGGAGACTGAAATTTGTATTTCATGTAGCTTTATGTATTATGTAAAATTCTTAAAAGTTTTAAATCAGGTAAAAATATAAAATCATATTCAAAATGATATATAGATTTAACACAGTGCCAATCAGAGTTACACAGGATTTTGTTGTACAAATTAACTAACTTAAAAATGTGTATTGGAAAATAAAAGATTTAAAATACTGAAAAGAGCAAAATTACAGAACTCACACCATATAGGAGAAACATGCCGATTACTATAAGAGAAATATGGTGACTGACTGTAAGGGACGTAAGCTGATCAAGAAACTCTTGCACCGGCATGAGGGCACAGAACAAATGGGTAACACAGAAGACAAACATCTCATTTGATATTTAACAAGAATGTCCTAGTAATTCACGAAAGCGAATTTTCAACAAGTTGGAACTAGATAGTCAGATAGAAATAAAAAATAATCAGCACTGCCCATATTTGTAGTTCTAATCGGCGGCTAATTGAGACCTGGTGGGTTTTTAAAAAATAAGAAACAAGAGAGTGTGAAGCTGGGAAGGAGATTGTGAGAGGGTTGGAGGAGAGTTGGAGAGGAGGGATGGGTAAGTTCAAAGATACATGGTGTACGTGTATACACAGCTCAAAAAATCAGAACAGAAGTACAAAGTAATCTCAAACCATATCTCATTACAGACAAGAAATAACTAAAATCGGATCATAGATCTAAATATAACACCTGAACTGGAAAAGTCCTAGGAGGAAGAGAAGTTTGAAATCTTGAGTTTGGAACATCTTTGTATATAAGACACCAAAAGCAAAAGCTGTAAGCGGAAAATTTGGGTTAACTTAACTGTTGATATTTAAAGGTTCTGCTCATAGAAAAATATTGTTACAAGGGTCATGCAAGCCAAATACTCAAAGAGATGATTGAAAGGTATATACAGGAAAAGAAATGAAGACCTACAATCCTGCAGGAAGGGTCTGGGGTGAGCTAGTTGCCGTGTAATCGGGAGGGCCTGAATCCACGTAAGAAGCCAGGTGCAGGAACACACAGAGGGAGGAATGGATGAAAGATTATAACAGGTATTTTCTGAAAGAAAAGATATAAAAGGCAAATAATTAAAAGGAAACACGGTTAGGAACAGAGACACACTCAAAGTCACCATGGGGTCTCGTTACAGCCGCTTAGAAGGGCAAGATTGAAAAATAACAACAACCAGAAAGGCATTGAAA
Source organism: Cricetomys ansorgei (assembly GCA_026225945.1). Classification (NCBI taxonomy): domain Eukaryota; kingdom Metazoa; phylum Chordata; class Mammalia; order Rodentia; family Nesomyidae; genus Cricetomys; species Cricetomys ansorgei. The sequence goes on from JAMJFZ010002509.1 coordinate 635,423, forward strand.
GCTCCGTGTGTCGGAACTCTCATGCTTCGCTGGCCAGAAGGCAGCGGGGCCAGCAGCTTTGGGAAACGTGTGACACTGTCTTACGCAGTGAAACCTGCACTCAACACATACCCGTATACCACCCTGAGATCCTACCCTGAGTACTTACTCACCCAAGAGAAAGGGAATGCTATGTCTACACAGAGCTCCAGTCTGAAATGTCTGTAGAAGCTTTCTTCATGATTTCTGTGCCCTGAGGAGTGAGATAAGGCCCCGTCTCACATCCCCGATGTCCATGTTACGCAGCAGAACAAAGCAACTAACCGTGGCCGTCTGCAACAAGATGGACACATCTCCAGAGCACAAGGGAGACTGGCATCTCCACAGTTCCTCCGCTACTGCACCGCACCAAGCGGAGCCACAGGGATGGGAAGCCACGTCGGTGATTGCCAAGGGGAACTAAGAGCGCTGGGTCCAGCGGGACGGGCGGAAAGGGAGCATTCTCATCTTCATGGTAACACAACTGCATGCCCGTGTATGCTCATCCCACTGAAGCCCTGAGAGGGGCTGGTGGTTCTGTGTCGATTTGTAGTTCATGAACATCAATTCTACAAATCTTAAAAACAGGAATAAGGCATTGTTGGGAAATTATGTGCTTTCTGTTGTGTCTACATGTGTGTGTGTGTGCAGTGTGTGTATAGGGGCGTGTATGTGTGAGTGTGCGTGTGTGTGTGTGCACGCGCACATGCATACATGTGCACACAAGCATGTTTGTGTGGATACACACACAGCTCTTCAGGAGCAGACCACCTTGGTTACTGACATAGGTCTCTCACTGGCCTGGAACTCACAGCGGGCAGTGAGGCTGGCAGGCTCGCTCCCCACGCTGGCAAACCCCGGCGCTCGGTTCCGGCACCGCTACTACCCTCGTGGTGCTTAACTGTTATCGCCCTCCTTTGGATACATAAAGAAGAAATGGATGTTTTCAGTCATTCTAATTATGCAATGCTCTCATTTGGCTCATTTTCTGTCAAATTTTTGTTTTTCACTTGTCATGGTGAAGTGCCTCTGAAGTAGCAGAACAGCCAACCGGAAGTGCCTCATCCCACGGGTGGGTCCCACAGCACAGGTGAACTGGCAGAAGCAGGACTTCTGTGGGAGTCTTCATTGGCTCTGGTTGCTGTTTCTGTTTCTTTTTATTTTATTCCAACTTCTTTTGCCTAAGAAAAGATGCCCTCAGGCAAGATAAATGTGTGATTTACAACTCCCCAGAAAGCCCGTGTTCCTTCCAGGCCAGCTATGACTGCGAGGCGAGTGAGTTTCCTACAGGTGCAGTCCCTGCCTGGCTTTTATTAGCAACTTCCAGGATGCACTGAGCTCTCGGTGAAACTAAAGGATGGGGAAAGATGTGACACAGACATCAGAGGTAAGATGAGCGCATTTGAGAGCTGGGTTGGTACAGAGAGTGAGCCCAGGGCTGTCTTCCCCTGGATTCCCCTGTAACCCACTGGCATGAGCGTGTGTGTGTGTGTGTGTGTGTGTGTGTGTGTGTGTGTGTTCATGTGTGGGTGTGCATGTGTGTGTGTGTACATATGCATGTGTGTGTGCATGTATGTGTGCGTGTTCATGTGTAGTGTACATGTGCACGCATGTGTGTGCGTGCGTGTGTGTGTGTTCGTGTGTGTGCATGTGTGTGTTCATGTGTGTGCATGTGTGTGTGCATGTGTGTGTTTGTACATGTGCATGTGTGTGTGCGTGTGTGTGTGTTCATGTGTGTGTACTTGTGCATGCGTGTGTGCGTGTGTGTGGGGGGTACATGTGCATGCGTGTGTGCCTGTGCGTGTGTTCATGTGTGTGTACTTGTGCATGCATGTGTGCGTGTGCATGTGTGTGTTCGTGTGTGTGTGTGTGTGTGTATGTTCAAGGGAAGAACGGGAAACCCCTCAGAAAGATAAATCACATCAATTAAATAAGACTTCAGTATATATATTCAGTACCCATTTGTCAAACTCTGAGCAGCACTGGCCGCTTTGGCAGAGAAGAATTAGTTACGTTTTAGGTACCGCCTGGTTTTTTCTTGCTCACTGCCCTGTTGATGTCTGGGGACACAGCATATGAATACACAGCACAGCAGCAGGAGAGCGCCAAGATCTGGCTGTGAAGGTTTGTTTTTAATCCCCAGAGACTGAGGAGAGGTCCTGCCACAAACTGGTGGGGGGTGGTTTTGGCTCTTTTCAGGGTCGTAGTCAAGGTCAGACACACAGTAAGTTTCTAAAGAGTAAAAGAAGGTAAGCAAACAAGCCAGGTCCTACCCCCATCCCATTGTCTGATCCTGAATCCCCATCCCATTGTCTGATCCTGAATCTGATGGACACTTAGCAGGATCTGCCATCTTGAGGTCTTCACTGACTCTGCTGCCCTGTTCTTCCTCTGACTGCCAGAACTGTGCCTCTTAAACACCAGAGCTTCTCCCATTCTCCTGGACTTGGCAGGCCTGGCTTCAGGGAACCTTCTTTGCTCAGCTTTGAAAGAAAGCGAAGATGCTGAGTCACATTTTGATATTCTGCAGCTTGCTCTGCTGAGTCATGCCTTGGGAATCGTGCCTTGCGATAGGCTTCATATATACTACGAGCTGAGTGCATGCAATTGGGTTTATTTCCCTCACAATTTAAATGACAATTTAATCATTAATATCTAGTACAGTTTTGCCTTTGCTAAAGAGAATCAAGGTTACTTCTTCCCCGAAGTCATTATGTTAAAAGCATGGTGGAAGATTCCTTCCATAACTTATTGCAGGGATCTAGACGCATGCAGGTCTGCACCTGGGGGTGCTTATCAAATGTTCTGCCTCTATTAGGGGTCTCTTGGTGGTGTTTCCCCCAAGTTGAACCAGACCATTGCTGTCTTCTAGCACAGTATCTGCGATCACCTGCATGGCAGGCTCATGAGATGGAGCCTGTCCACAGCCTTTACGACAAGTAGGAAGCTCGAGACGTACATGGGCCCACCGTGCTTACATGACCCCTCCCTTTCCAAAGGTTACATAGGAGTATGTTGACAGCGAGTGGGGATCTTTGGTCAGGTAGCTGCCTGCATGCTACATGCGACATGCCGCAATGCTACACGGCTCTTCCCTGGTGTGGCTGCCTGTAAATTGTGCTGAAGAGTTCCCAATGGCGATGCTCCTTTGGAGTAACAGGATCTTCTATGTAGTCCCAACCCCGAGATGGCGTTGGACAGAATCCTAAACCTGCTGGTGCCCTATCTGGGGTAAATATGTATTTCTTTTTGTCTTTCCCCACCCCAAAAGTCACACAGCACCTCCAGATGCACAAGATTCTCTCCTCTACGGCTTTCAGTGCTCTGTCATTTATTTCCATGGTGTACACAACGAACCTGACAGGCACTGTCATCAAAAGAAACACCTCCATCTCAAAGGAATAAAAGACATGGTTTATTATGAAGAGAGACATGACTCACGGCGGGCCAGGAACACAGATATAGGTCCCCATACAGTGTTCCAATGTTGCAGCCGTTTCATGAAGCTTTTATAGCAAGAGAACAAAGAAGGTATACATGAAGGCATTTAAAAATACACTGGAGGGAACTTCAGAAAGATGGATTACAGCAAGACGGGAGAATCTCGGCTGTTGGCTTCAGACATTATCCGACAGCATTCTTAGCTCTAGCATTGGTGGGGAGTAAGATTGGGTCAGGTTAGCACATTCCAGAGGATTTTACTTGTTCATTAGGACGTTAGGTCTGGTACAGAGGTGGGCAAGGAAGGACTCTTTGAAAGCTAAAGATAACCCCGAAGAAATTGTGATCTATCGGCTCAGCAGCATTCTAAACTCCACAGTCACCGAAGTACTTACCAGAGCATCAGCCGTGCAGACAGGTTCTCTCTCGGAATTCTCAGCCACACTGCGGTCCTCTGCCATCTCGGTGTGAACCTGCTCACTGCTGAGCTGGGTGTCCACTGGAGAGACACAGTAATTCACTTTCCTTATTGAAATGCCTTTTCTGCTATATTTCTCTAAACTTCCTTACATACTCTAGTATCATTTTGATGAATTACAAGGAAAAACTTTGCCTTTAAGAATTGGATTTTATTTAATGTCTTCAAACCTTTACTGTATTAAGTCTTTTCATGAAGAAATACAGCAAAATCTTGCATATTTATGTAATTCTTAGTACAATACAGTCATGCAGAACTTACATTAACTTTCTCATATATTACCCACAAATAGTTTATAACTTTGTTGGCTTTATTAATAGGCTCTTGGTCCTTATTTTAAATTCTTAGTGATGTATATAAAATGTGGTTTTACGCATTTACTTTGTATGCACTAATTTTCCAAGATAGGGTTTCTCCATTGTAGCTCTGGCTGTCCTGGAACTCGCTCTGTAGACCAGGCTGGCCTCAAACTCACAGAAACGCACCTGCCTCTGTCTCCTGAGTGCTGGGATTAAAGGCGTGTGCCACCCTTGCCTGGCTCTATTCTCCTTTTTATAAGAAGTAATGGTTTTTAACCTTCATGAAAAACCTTTCCATGTCCACAGATACCTCTTCTTCCACGACTTGTCACCTGCTGTGCATCACGTTTTCAGATCTAAACGACGTTTCAGGTTGCGGCAAATTATCCTTCTGTGACTGTTAAAGACTCTGCTTTTTAGTTTTTGATAGAACTTTCATAGAAATTCTGAGCTTCCAGTTCATGTGTGTCAGCCTTTGTATGTTAGAGAGAGAGAGAGAGGAGGAGGAGGGAGAGGAGGAAAACAGATGGCATTGGAGAACAGGAAGGTGACATTTCAGGTGCACTAACAGAATTGTTAGGTCAGCTTAAATTCATTTATATTTTTCTATATTGTAAGAATATTGATGAAAGACAATGGATTGTATACTTAAATTTTGAAGTAATTCTGTGTTATAATTTGCCCCTAGACTAATTGCTCAGGGGCTACTCATAATGCTTTGATGGTATATTTAAGAACTTGTAGGACAATTAGATTACATAGGTTTTTGCTTCCCCTGATGTCAACTTCGATAATAAACGTCCTCACAGCACTCTTTGGCCCAGGGTTTCTCCTTTCCCTGGGGCACAGCCTCCTTCCTACCGACGCCGTAACGGGTCTCCTCTCTTGGCCCACTGTACGTTGAGATCCACTCCAGTCTAACTGGAGCAGATCCTCTTACTGTATAGTCTCAGCACATTTTATCCTCGTCTCTTTTTTTTCACTCCATGGGTAAAGCAATGCCATCCTCAAAGTTTCAAACTGAATCAAACGCCTGCCAATATGGAGAGAATGAGATTGGGGTAGATCTGCTAGCTCAGGTCAAACAGCTTGACTTACTGTCCTTGAAATGTCACGTACATTAAAAACACACACGTGCGTGCGCACACCTGTGCGCGCGCACACACACACACACACCACACTATACCAAAATCTCCGATTATAGTGGGCTAGCTCATGGTACACCTCCAAAGGCACTGTCGGAGTGCCTACTTCTCCAACCAACTTTCGCCTCCTAGTCGCCAATTCTGTACAAAATCTTCAGACCTTAGCTCAGATGCTGATGAAGGTATCTTGCTCATAATCCATAATCCACATCATAAATGAGAGGTGATTGGGCCCCATAGCTGGGAACCAGGCCTACACACGTGAACCTCTGAGGGAATAGTCCATACACAAACTGCAACAGGAAAAAACAAGCAATTAACCAGGCCTTCTGAAGGTGGCTGATATTTGATAAACATTTTTAAGCAGAAGATGCAGACTATGAAGACACGGCTACTTTTCATACTCATACAGATCTCCACAGCTAAGTCCATCCCGGAGGCCTAGCGCGGGAGTCTGGAGTCTTCATCCCAAAGAGTGCTTCACGGGAACTAAGAACTGCTGCAGAGTACGCCTTCTGGGGCCTGGGTTTTATTCTTTTCTTTTTAATACCAGAAGATGGATTTAGTTTTCTTTCTTTATTTTTTCATTCTTTTAAAGTTCATATCCCAGTGGCTACAAAAACCAACACCACAATCAATTCACGTCATTTCCATTACCCCAAGGAAAGCTCTTAATTAACACACGCGCGTGCACACACACACAGACACACAGACACACGCACACACACACACACACACACAGAGATACATGCACGAGCGTTTCCTAGGCAACCACTAATCCAGTTGGTTTCTCTGTAGATTTGCTTGTTCTGGACACTGTAAAAGTGGAACACTAGGTAGTGTTTTGTGACTGACTTCTCTCACGTAACAGTTTCAAGCTTCATCCATGTTGAAGCTTGAATCAGTGTTCCCATTGTTACAGCCAAACAGTGTTTTACTTTATAAATATTTTGTTTCATTTAGCATCTTCATGTATAGAAATTTTTTCTACTTTTTGACTTAAACTTTTTACTAAAAATTAGATAATGTTGGTGTAAATACTCATGTTCTAGTTGTTGTGGGCTGCATGTTTTCATTCTTCGTTATATACAGGAGTGGCATTGTTGGGTCTTGGGTTAAGTTTATATTTGACATTTGAGGATCTATCAGACTCCACAGCATCTGCAGTGCTCCCAGCAGTGATTACACCCCAATCTTAACATGATATCTAGAACACTGCATGTTCTAATGAAGGTCAGAATTAAAAAAGAAACAGGAAGTTAGCATTCATGAAGTCCAGTGATGGGAAACCTGAGGTGGGAGAGAACTTTGACCTGGTCCCCAGCATCAAGTAGAAGCCAGCCTCCACCCCACCAGTGACTGCGACCGTGTTGCAGAGCCGGCCCTGCCGTGGAGCAGGAGTGTTTGTCTGTAACTTTCAGCTTCTGCTCTGTGTTCTTGGGATCAGACCCACTGCAATAAGTAGGGATGGTCACGCCTCTGTGGATTCTTGTCCAAGTACTGATCTGTGCTGTGCAGATCTATCTCTCTCCCTCCCTCTCCTTCTCCCTGTCCCCCTCTCTCTCTGTTCCTCCTTCTTTCTCTCTCTCTCTCCCTCTCTGATAAAAGCTGTTGAGATCACGGTACATTTCAGAAATCAAAAGTAGAAGCAAGGCAGCCGTGCCTGTGCGTCCTGTATCCCTGAAGTTTGTCTTCAGCGTTGACTTTCTCACCCATGTCTACCAGCCCAAGTAAGAACTGGGAGGCAGAGCCCCAGCTGTGTGGTTCAGTTGGGGACAGCGGCGGCTGACATTAGACTACCGGCTGCCTGTGTTTATTCACAAAGTCTCACCCTGCCAACAACTGAGGGCATCATCCATAACGGTTACACCCGTAACCATCCAAGCCAGCAGTTAGCGCAAAGTGCAGAGCTGGGTCTCACCTGCTCCACAACAAAGCAGGCTGACCCTGACGGGAGTGGCTGGCTCTTCTGAGCTGGATTGTCACAGAATAGAGATTAGAGTTCCCACCTCCAAAATGTTTTCACTTACAACATTTCTGACACCAAATGTGTGGGCTTTTTCTTCACACCAATCAACTCTCCAACTCTCCAGATACCATCTGGGTGTTCCACAGCTCAGTTCAATTCTAACACTAACTACATGGAGTCAGCACAAACCCCAGAGGTGAAGGCCTCAGTCCCAAAGGACTGCCTGGCCCACTTCAGATGTCAACTGCAAGTCCAGACCACCTGTACTAGCCACCAAGCTGTAAAGGCAGAGCCCCATCGCTCTGCCTCATGTCCATAATCTGTCCAAATGGCGTGCTTGCACACGAGCACACACACACACACATCAGACACATACACACACGTACATACACACAGCATACATACACACACACGTCAGACACAACACACACACACATATACACACCCACATATATATACACATACACGTACATACACATATGCACACATACATACATGCACATACACACACATATTATATGTTATATGTTGTATGTTGTATGTTGTATGTTGTATGTTGTATGTTATATGTTATATGTTATATGTTATATATATACATAAACAAAATGAAAAGCCAAGAGGCATGCTTTCTTTAGGCTTAGCAGTTCACTATCAAAGGATACAACTCAGGAACAGCCCAGTTACAGGGCACACAGAGCTATGGTGTTATTACATGGAGCATCTTACCAAATCATTGCCATCGTGCTCCATTCAATTCTCAGCTCCGCTCACCTCCCAGGAGGTGAGACTGAGGCTGCAAGCCACACCCTCCAAACACAAAGTTGACTCTTTCCCCAGCAAACCCCATCCTGCAGCTCTGCAGGAAGGGGAAAGGGGGGTCCTGCCAGTGAGCCATGCATTTTTATAACCCTCAGAGATGTTGAAAGAGGCTTATTACAAGTAATAACAGACACTTGTCAGATGGTTATCACCCAAGGAGAGGCCCACCTTCTGGCTTCTCACATGGGTTCAGGAGAGGTCAGGTCATGGAGGTTACACACGTGTGGAGAGTGCTATTTTACCCACTAACCCACCGCCCACTCTCTGAGCCCCACTTTCTAACAGTTCATTCATCGTGAACTGAGCCCACTTAGGCATCTCTGGAAACTGCCAGACATGATCTCTGAATGTATCCCAGCTGTGTCTAAGGAAGGAGGTCGGATGACATTTTATTACAGTTCAGGGTGGACATCTTTGGGCTTCCTTGGCTCATGTGGTGTTCCTGTATGTCACGAACAGAGTCTCATGCTATTTTATTTGCTATTTGATAATACTTCTGTGCCATCACCCTCATACACAAGCTGAGTTATGAATATATTCCTAGATCACAACCTTGGCTCATGATCAGGACCTTCTGATGTCCCCTCCTGCCCTCACAAGAACCTGGCTGAACCTTCCCCAGGTAAGGTGCGTTGGCTGTGTGTTGGGCAAACCCGAGTCTTACCTTCTCCATTGTCCTACACAGTACGAAATAAAATAGAAACCACTGAAGTCTCATAGTAATGAGGTCGACTAATTACTTTGTGTCATTGCTGCAAATGCCGGACAAGAGTCACACTGAAGGAGGAAGGATTCATTTGAGCTCCTGGTTTGAGACGTAGGCCCTCATGGGGGGCAGCCAGGACAGGCGGAGATTGAGGCTGCTGTCCACATCTCCACAGATGGAGCGGAGAGAGCTGGGACCAGAAGCGGGGGCAGGCTATGACCGTAAGACCTGCCTCCCAGGGACCATTTCCACAACCCGCCCCAAAGGTACAGGAGCTGAGAACCAAGAAATGCTCTAACACGCCAGCGCGCTTGGAGTATTTCCCCTTGAAAGCATGTAAGAAAAGCAGTAAGTACGATGGGAAAAGTGAAGACCTGGGTTGGGTGGGGGTGGGGGTGCTGTTTGTTTTTTGTTGCTTTTGTTTGTTTGTTTGTCGTTTTTTAAGGATGTAGGCGTGAGAGTTTAACCACGCTGAGATACCGGCGTTTAAAACTCTTACGGTCCACTTCCCTCAGCTCTTCGCTGAACTCCTGAGAGTCGGTGTTCTAAGGCACTGCAGCCTGGCAGCGCTCCACCTCGCTTTCATACTTTGACTCAGTTACGATTGGCGCGGGCTGTAAATCTAGAAATTCTTCGAGTTACAGTCTCGGACTGTATCTTGGCTATGTCAGACTAAGGAGTCTGATGACATTTGACCACCAGCTCGGGGTGGACGTCTTTGGGCTTTCTGGGCTCGCGTGAGGTATCGTGTGCAGAGGTATCACGAGCAGAGTCTCCAGGTGCGGTGTGCACACAGAGATGAGTTCTGGAGGAGGTAATGTATGCTTGGCAATAGCTGGTGGATACGATGATCGGGCTCAGACGTCCGGGTGCTGCGCTGGCGTGGTGCTGACTCAGCTTTGCGCATGGCTCCCTGCCCCGGTAGGAAAGGTCCAGGCCAAAGACTGGGAAAAGACGCGTGGTCATCTCACTGTCTCCGGAGATCTATTCTTGTTTGGTCGAAAAGGGCAGACCATCATCCATAAAATAACAGAATGGTGCCTCGGAATCTCTAAGGTGACTTTCAGTTCACGTCGTTTTCAATTTCGAAAGTGACGGTCACGCTGTCTGAGAGGCAGAGATGCATCGCCGCTCCTTGTGAGAGGAGAATCCCTGAAATATTTTATAGGCTTGAGAATACCATTAATCAACATCCGGATCGGACAGGAATGAACTGTCCACCCCTTCTCACCAGAAGGCAGCCAAGGTAAAACCCCAAAGGCTTGGTCCAGACTGAAGGAACTTTTGTCTGAAGCCGGCAGTAAATGGTCCCCAGATCATTTGATGATCGAGCTCACCCTGGAGATATCAAAATAGTTTCTGGACCCTAAAAAGAGGGTTGACCATGCTCCCTCCCTAAAGCTGTCACTGGGTGGGAAGACCAAACCATTGGATACGTCTCACCAATAGCCAGTTTAAAACCTTGAAGGTCAGATCGGAATACACAGCTCGAAGATCGATAACCGTGAAGGAGCTGGAAGCTGGGGCTGCCACCCACCATGTCAGTACCGGCCTGAGGTGGTATGATGCCACCGGAAGACAGTATCCGCCCATTTCTGCACCATTTCCCCTCTGACAGCCCACACTTTCACACTCCGAGCCTTGCACCCCTTAACCCGAAGATAGGAAGGATTCTCATGGTTTTAGGGTTCTGCATAGACCCGAGGCAGTCACCATGCCCAGCGCCTCCAAAGCCGGACAAGTAAGTGCTGCTATCCAGTCCTCGCTTTCCTCCTATCCCTGGGTCAGTGAGATCTCATGGATTCCGTGGTGTCTTCTTCTGGTTGCAGCCTGGTGTTGTGTAACCCTCTGGATGAGAGCTGGGTCCCGGGAGAGTCTGGCAGACAGGCTGGCGCGAGTGCCGCGTTCCGTCCAGCAGGGGGCAGCAGAGCTCGTCGGCGCCGCTGCACCAGTCTGCGGCCCCAGGGACCCGGGTCCTCAGCATCCCGTTCCTGTCTCGCTTAAGCCAGGACACAGTGTTTTGTTTTTACTTTCTGCTCTGCCTTTGTTCACTCTGGAAGGGACAACGATCACATCCTCGCCCCTCTCAGTCCGTGCGGACACCTCTGCATCGTGGACCTAGCCTTCATCGCGTTGTGCCCAACTTCCAGATGACTGTGCTGTCAGATCAGAGACTGAGAAGAGGCCAAGGCTTTCAAACAGGGCTGGGGCGAAGAAGGAGGAGGCGTGAATGTGTACTGTTTGGAAGGAGCCCTTCTGTCCAGACATATTGGGCATGACTTAGTAAATGCCTGGCGCAGGTCCAGGACGCCTATAAACGCTAGAGAGTAGGAAACGGACAGGTATTGGAAGACTTGTCCTTGATCTGAAAGACAATATACCGTTTAGTTTTTCCTCTGAGCAACTGATAGGAACAGGTAGGAGTGTTTGATCTTCACCCCAGACTGCTGAACCCCAGCCTGCAGGTCCCAGCTCCCCACTTGAGAGTCTGGAAAGCAGCCTGCGAGGACACCAGAACTGCCTTCAAAGATTCTGAGGGACAATATTTGAAAAAGCATGTGTGTATTTGTTTGGCCTTGTCCTGAAGGACAGGCATAAGTTCAATGTATATGATCCTGAGAGGAAAATCCTCACTTCCTGTAGAGAACAGGGAATTGTGGGCTGGGGCACTAGTTCAAATACTGCTAGCTTCTAACTAGTTACCAGATGAGTTCAAGGTGGAATATCTCAACTAAATACTTCTTCCCTCAGACTTGTTTTGTTTTGTGTTTTATTTTTTGAGACAGGGTTTCTCTGTTGTAGTGCTGGCTGTCCTGGAACTCACTCTGTAGACCAGGCTGGCCTTGAACTTACAGAGATCCACCTGCCTCTGCTTCCCGAGTGCTGCACCATTACTGCCTGGCTTCCCTCAGAGTCTTATTACTTATAAGATAAAGATATGGTCATTAAAACTACTGGGTGGTAGCCTTCCCCCCTTCCCCGACGTGTGTGTGTGTGTGTGTGTGTGTGTGTGTGCTGTAAAACGTTAGGGTATTACAAATATGAACAGCGGCAGAGGTCCAGAGTGCGTGCTTTCCCTCTGAGGTAGTACACACTGGTCACCATTCGAGGACAGTGAGTCGGGAGGGGGACAGCACGTCTGACGGTCCTGAGAGACTCGGGGGCGTTAGAGCCCAAGGTAAGGATGGGAAAGGGTGATAGACAAGCCGATGAGAGAGCAAAATTCAAGCTAGGACCCAGACAGCCACTCATTTCTTATTTATCGCATTGGAGGTAAGAACAGAGATCCCGTACCCCAACCCTTGACACACCGACTCGACACACCGGCTCTTTGGAGGGACCGCGGGGTGGAGTCTGGTGCTGTGGGTCTCAGTCAGGCTAATCACCTGGAAAGCAGTCTGTTTACTGTCCCCATCGCCAGGGTACAATTAGCAGTGCGTGGAATCAATGAGAAGATCACAACAGGAGTGTGGCCACCGGACCTGGGCGACGCTTGTCACCGGCACTGTTATTAACTAGGAAGTCACTGCCCCCCCCCACCAGAAGGCAGATACCGGGACCAGGCAGCCTGATGCCCTGTGATCCTCAGGGTCCCCCCCCAACCCCCCTGGAGCATGGGATGTCCACAGGATGGCTGGAACCTGGCAGGCTCTCTGTGTCGCAGATTAAATGATGGAGGAGCTCAGACTCAGCCAGCTGGGTCTCTGAGTCCTTACCTTCACCCCCATCTCCCTCCCCCATGGAGTCTCAAGTAGATGTAACCTCAGATCCTTGAGGATAATTCAGACCCTGGATCTGCCTTGAGTGGCATCTCTTAAGAGGTGTTAATTAAGGGAAGTGCATAGTAGACAGTAACCCATTGTGTCCAGCCTGCTCGAGAACATTTCCCAGTCTGACGGTACGTTTTCTTAGTCTTTGTCCCCTGCCAGTGGACATGCCAGGGAAGCTCAGCCGTCACTCCAGGTGTGAGCCGTGTTTACCCTCGGATCACTCAGCTTCTGAGGGCAGAGGCTGGAGCAGGGCGGCTGGGGGTGATGGTAGCCTGTGAGCAGTGGGGAGACGGGATTTCTGCCATCTTTGCTTCACGTGGTCTCTGCTGAATTGGTGCACTCATCTATCTTGAGAAATGTGTTTTTCCACTCAGCTTCCATCCACTCCAGGGCATGACAACGGTCCTCCCGGACACGGCCACCTACCCCTCAAGTCCGGTTTTTCCCACTGCTCTGGAATTCCTCCAAATTCCAAGCACTCCCCAAACAGGCACCTCCAGCCTGCGAGACACTGGACATCATCCTGTCTGCCCTGCTTATCCCCGCTGTTTGTTTCCCATCGAGGGATGAATGAATGAATGAAGGAACAAATGAATCCTGTGGAGAGCACTTCTGCATTTTAGCTTCATCCTGGAAATACGTTTAAAGATATTCTTTCTTTTTTTTTCCACCTGAGTTTCTACCTGAGAAACAGACAGTCAACATTTGTCACCTTCTGGACTACACTGTTTCACTTCTTCCTCCCCGCCCCTCAATTTCCAGATGACATTTTGCTTCTTAATGTGATGCCGTAAAAAGAAATCCATTTGAAATCAGGCTGTCTACCTGCTGGGCCAGCCTTCCCCGCGCTGGCTAGCCAGCCCAGGGTGCATCAGCCACCTGTGCGAACCTCGGTTTCCTTACCCACGAGCAGAGACCAGCTGTGCGCCCACATTCCCTGTGATGATGTACACAGCAACTCTGAGAAGGTGCCAGCTTCGCCCCCTAATTTAATCCCTCCCCTACCATTCCCTCTTGCTGTCTCTAATACTCTTTTTTTTTTATAAACTCTTCAAAACTGGCATTTTAAAAATTGTTACTGTTAAAATGAGGACTTGCCTTTTAAACATCTTCAAGTTGCTAAGCAGCACCTGCCCCCTCCCCCTCTCGTGCAGCCTGGTTGCCATAGTATCACTTGAGCATGGTAACAAGAAGCAAAGAGCAATCATTTTTCACTAAATAGGGTTGGGCAGACAGATAAACATGTTGAAATGTCCGTACAACTGTCTCGAGGATGGGGGGAGTACCTCTCCTCAGCACCCCCTTCCCATTTGCCTGGAGCTCTGCTCACCTGTGGCTTCCTGTGTGTCATCCCACCCCTGGTATGAGACTTCCTAAAAAGGCTTTTTGAAGGGCTGCTGCTGCTACTCTGATATTTGTAGCTATTTAGGGACAAACGCAGACTGGAATCCTTCTCAGAGAGCCGCTAAACATAGAGTACCGTGAATCAGGACTGTGACTGCACTCATGTCGTAGCTGGTTTGGGGAAGACAACAGACGTCATCAGAGTGACATCTACGTGTGCTTTAAAAAAAAAAAGCAGAAAGGATAAAAGGAGAGATAAAGTTACACAACACATTTGTTATCTAACATGTATTAGACAAATATAAATCCTCAGAGCCTTCGGTTCCAAGAGCTGAGGACAAGCTCTTGCTCACCGACTATATAAACAAACCTAGAGTCTGCGGTGGGACCTGCCTTTCTTCTTTGTCATGTGACCAATATGGCCCAGCTTCCACATCAGGAACACAGGTATTGCTCATCTCAGTGTTAAACCATGACGGTGTTTCCTGGTTGATGGTGGCCTCTGGTTTCTCAGTGACTCTGGATCCAGAGCTCCCATGATCCAGGATCTAAAGGTTGAGGCCAGAGTAGGGGTTTCCAGGTATGTGCCCACCCGGGAAAGCTAGAAGGTCTTCCAGTCTGTCAGTGTTCAGGTCACGTGCCTGCTCACGGTTTTGAAATCACCTCTTGAAGCGGGGCCTCATATACGCACAGCTTTTCTGTAAACATGAACGTGAGCAACGCTCAGAGCCTCCCCAGAAGCAAACTGACTTTTGCAGATTAAGCTACCAGCTGAGCGCGTTGCCCTCTACAAAGACGTGGCTGCGCTGGGTCTTTGGGAGACATTCCTGCGAGCTTGAGTCACAGGGTGGAGAGGGACCACACTGTCAGCGTACTCTCATGCGTGGCTGCCTATGACAGTGACATCCCAGTGCCAGGCAGCAGCTCAGAGCAGGAAGCACACTCTGAGGCTCCACCGAGCTGTGTGCTGAGCCCCTGAGCCGATTCTCTACATATTAAACACATGGTTTGCAGGGACTTAGAGAGAGGGCTTTGTCAGACAAAGGCAGGGTTGTCCCGACTCCTTCAAAGACAGCCAACTTCTCACTCAAAGTGGAATGCAATATTTTGCCTTCCTCTGCCTCCTGTCATCCTTCCAAGTCAGATTTATCCTTAGTATATAATTCGCTGTATATAAGGACGACGTCGTATATATTCGCTGTATATAAGGATGTCGTATATAGTCGCTGTATATAAGGACGACGTCGTATATATTCACTATATATAAGGATTATGTCGTATATAGTCGCTGTATAGAAGGATGACGTCATATATATTCACTATATATAAGGATGATGTTGTATATATTCACTGTATATAAGGACGATGTCGTATATATTCGCTGTATATAAGGATGATGTCGTATATATTCACTATATATAAGGACGATGTCGTATATATTCACTATATATAAGGACGATGTCGTATATATTCACTGTATATAAGGACGATGTCGTATATATTCACTGTATATAAGGATGATGTCATATATATATAAGGACGATGTCTATATTCACTGTATATAAGGACGATGTCATATATATTCACTGTATATAAGGACGATGACGTATATATTCACTGTATATAAGGATGATGTCATATATATTCACTGTATATAAGGACGATGTATATATTCACTGTATATAAGGACGATGTCGTATATATTCACTGTATATAAGGATGATGTATATATTCAGCTGTATATAAGGATGATGTCGTATATATTCACTATATATAAGGACGATGTCATATATATTCACTGTATATAAGGATGATGTCACTGTATATAAGGACGATGTATATATTCACTGTATATAAGGACGACGTCGTATATATTCGCTGTATATAAGGACGATGTCGTATATATTCGCTGTATATAAGGACGATGTCGTATATATTCACTGTATATAAGGACGATGTCATATATATTCACTGTATATAAGGACTGATGTCGTATATATTCACTGTATATAAGGACGATGTCTATATTCACTGTATATAAGGACGATGTCGTATATATTTGTATCGTATATATTCGCTGTATATAAGGACGATCGTATATATTCACTGTATATAAGGACGATGTCGTATATATTCACTGTATATAAGGACGATGTCGTATATATTCACTGCATATAAGGACGATGTCGTATATAAGGACGATGTATATATTGCTGTATATAAGGACGATGTCGTATATATTCACTGTATATAAGGATAAGGACGATGTCGTATATATTCACTATATATAAGGACGATGTCGTATATATTCGCTGTATATAAGGATGATGTCGTATATATTCGCTGTATATAAGGACGATGTCGTATATATTCGCTGTATATAAGGATGTCGTATATATTCACTGTATATAAGGACAATGTCATATATATTCACTGTATATAAGGATGATGTCATATATATTCACTGTATATAAGGATGATGTCATATATATTCACTGTATATAAGGATGATGTCATATATATTCACTGTATATAAGGACGATGTATATATTCACTGTATATAAGGACGATGTCGTATATATTCACTGTATATAAGGACGATGTGTATATATTCACTGTATATAAGGACGACGTCGTATATATTCACTGTATATAAGGACGATGTCGTATATATTCACTGCATATAAGGACGATGTCGTATATATTCGCTGTATATAAGGATGATGTCATATATATTCACTATATATAAGGATGATGTAGTAAACGTAATTTCTTTCACATGTATCAAGCATTGTGGCCACATTCATTCGCCCAACTCTTTCTTTACTCTCTGTTCCAGTTTCCCCTTTCTACCCATTTCCTTCCTTCTCCAACTCTGCCTTTTGCTCTCACTAAAGTGCATTTTGCACTCATGTGTACTCAAGGATCTGCAAATGAGTGAAACCATGCTACATGTGTCTTTCTGACCTACCTCACGGCCTATGGGACTCTCTAGTTGAACCCACTTGCCAACAAACACATGATTCCCACAATGCCGTTCTTCTTGATGGCTGACTGAAGCTTTACAGTGTCTATTCGCCAGATGTCTAATCTACTCGTGTGTTGATGGGTGTCTTGCTTGCGGATGTACAAATACATCTAGGGTCTGCTGACTCACAATCCTTCAGGGTGATAACCTAGACCTGGTGTAGCTGGGTCATAGGGTGATTCTATTTTCAGTTTGTTGAAGAACCTCCATACTGAGATCCACAGTAGCTATGCAGATTTATACTCTTTAATCTGTGTCTCCCATCGCTTCTGTTCTCCTACCTTCCAGTCAAGAGTCACATGAGGGTTAATAGCGTGTCTTTTCAGAAGAACCCTAGAACTCTGGAGGGTCTCCTGAGAAAGATCTTCTGCCCCATCACCGCTACCCTCTCAGGGTTCGGAGACCCTCATGGGCAGTGCTCTCACCGCGCATGCCAGAGCCCGACTTTGTTTTGTCTGAGGTCTACTGGCAGCAGAGACTTAACTGGTTAACTGTTGGAACGCCCTGTAAATTAGTCCTTCAGAGGCCCAGCTTTCTGGATCTCATCTGTTATCTGAAGTCCTTAGTCAAGTGAGAAAGAGGCCAAGGTGACGTGAAGAAGTGTCTCTCATGTGTTCATACCCATAAAGGCCCCTTTGCCCCTCCTGAGGGCACCTGCCGTGTGGTCCTGTGGATACTGACTCTCGTTGGTGACAACATCACACAGGTGTGTTTCCCAAGAATTCTTTCTTTTTTTTCCCCAATTCTACAGGGTTCCACGTAGTAGTTTATTTGGCCATTCCTGTGTTCAGAAAACCAGCAGTCAGAGCTTCAGAGGGTTGTGGTCGCTTTGCTGGCCAAATTATCTTTCGATTAATTCCAGGAGAACACTGATAAATATTTAACAATATACTTTGTAGAGGAGGAAACAAATGAGAACAGAAAACAGAAAAGCCCTGATTTGTGGTACCTGCCAATTTTGACAGTTCCCATTGTAGCCCACGAAGTCACTGGATGGGAAAGTAGGAGGAGAGGGGAACACTGACCCCTGTGAGGTGGTAGAAGCTGCCTCTCACTCACACACCAGAGAAGTGACCCCTTTGGGGGCCTATGACATCACCCTCTCGCTCATTTCCCTGTTTCCATCACAGCTACGTCCCCCAGGTGCTCCAGGCCTTCAGGCCAGTCTCCCCTTTGGCCAAAGGTCTTGATGCTTGTCTAAGAAAAGAAGGCCAGCCTGATAGGCCAAAGAAGGTGTTAGCCCCACACTCTCCCAGACCTCTGGAGAACTCTGTGCGTTACCTAATTCACCTGATCACCTGATCGCCTGATCATCCGAGGGATCCAGATTCCTGGGACAGAGCCACTCGGCATCGTTTCTGCCACACGCGACTATCTTCTCTAACATTTCGAGCAAGGTTGAGACGAACAACATTCTCATGCTTTGAGCTGGGCGAGAGGGTGGTTCTCAGCAACTCCATTAACACAGCGATAAGGGCCCGTGTGAACTTCAGCGCGGGCCGCTGCAGACACTGTGGGAGCCCTCTCCCCATCAGGGTGCTCGATTTAAGTGTTTATCTGCAGCTCTGAACGTTCTCTGGCTTCAGCTGTCTACCCAAAACTAAGCTCTGAGTCACACCACTTATCCGGCTGTAGGCCCTCGGTTTGCTAGTCAGTACCTTTCCCTGCCCCTTGTTTTCTCTCTGGCGAGCGGGGGTATTATTTAGTCTTAATTCCAAGAGCCCTAAAAGATGCTTTTGTACATTTCCTCTCCAAGAGAGTGCTTCCATTTTTCATTTTAATCTGTTTTATGATGCAAATCACAGCTTAATGGAGATGTACCACTCAACCTTAATGGACTCATGATTTCGCCAGTGAGTCCCTTTCATTCTGATGGAAGAAATAGGCTTAGAATTTCCTGAGGTTTCAACAATCAAGTTGTTAAAGAAATAAAAGAAAGAGGACAGAGGCAGAACAGAGCCTATGAAGACGGAAGACTTAAGTCACAGCAAGTTTCTCCAGGCTCGTGAACACCGGCATCTCTCTGACCATCAGTTCTTTGAGTAGGGCCTGGTGACTCTTCTAGTTCGGATTCCTACAGAGCACCATTGGGTAGCCATTTCCTCAGAAGTGAAGCATGTCCTCCTGGAGAGACGAGAGAGGACAGAGGCTCATAAGACTTGAGGAGCTAACTGATAAGGCCAGCTTACCAGTTCAGACGGTGCTGGTTCAAGGGCAGCCTGAATAAACCGGAACACGCACACACTGCATCTTGAGTTCACAGGGGCCGAACTGGCCAGATAGTTTATTGTCCATTTCTTATACCCTCTCCCACCAGAGACATACATGAGGTTGCCAGGGCAACAATCACAAGGGGCAAAACCAGGTGTGCTTGCAAGCACGGGGTTACAATCACGAGGCAGAGGCATAGGTTCGATCACAAGGTTACAGATCACAAGGGGAAAAGGCGTATGTGTAATCACTAGGTTATAATCAGTAAGGTAAATGAAAATATATACAAAACATTATTGTTCTTTAGCTGGCCATGAAGCCAACCTCCTATTTTATGAGATTAAGGTCTCTTTAAGTAATCTTTGACTTCCCTAAAACAAACTGCCTCTGGGCTTGTCTTTCTTTACAACTTAGCCTTGCGTAGCAGCTGTCCCAAATGTGAATTAGCTGAAGACACACAGCAGAACTTAAGATCAGGGGGCTCTCCACAGCTAACCAAACTTTCAAGCCTCAGCAAACGCAGGAGACTTAGCGGTCCAGGAAGCTCAAGTAACAAGACGCATTAGACACGGTCCCTGTTCTGGTCTTCTCTATGGTACTGCCATAAACACCATGGCCAAAAGCAACTTGGGGAAGGGAAATGTCCATTTCGGCTTATACTTCCGGGTAGAAGTTCATCACTGAGGGAAGTCAGTGCAGAAACTGAGCAGGAGCCTAGAACACAGCTCATGGAGGAACACCGAGTGCCTCTTGCTCTCTTCCCCTCTCTCAGCCGGCTTTCTCAAAGAGCCCAGGACCACCTGACAAGGACTGGACTGCACACAGGGGCTGGGCCCTCTGACCTCAACCCGCAATCAAGTACTTCCTCACAGACACGACCACAAGTCGATCAATCCGGTCAGTCCAATTCCCCACTGAGTCTCCCTGGGAGGACTCTGGGCTGCGTCAAAGTGACAGCTGAAGTTACCGAGGACAGGGGCTGTTCTGGATTGCATAAGCAATTGCTGCAGCAATTGCTCCACTCTTGGGTGGAGCTCCCTTTGAGCCAAGCAGGGATGCAGCTCTTGCGAGACATCCTGGTGGTACGGCTGCTTTTGAGCAACTCATGATTTGCCCATGCTTCTGTATATAACCCCAAAAAACCAAGTAAGTCATTTCTGTGGTCGGTCACCCGGTGCCCTGCCCAGGGTGATGTTTGTTGACATCCCTCTGGCAGAACTGGTGAGTGTGGATACTTCGATTGTCTTCAGGATAAGCGTGACAGAGTTACAGCCTCAGTGCCCCCACCGCACGATACAGGTGGCGCGCCAGTTCAAGGGGCTTTAACTTACAGCTAGCAGTTTGATAGAGAGAGTTGGATTTCAGGCATCAAACTTCATTAGGAAATAAGACTGGAAAAAATTTGCTTGCAAGAAGATGGTCTTTTTCAGTGGTTCCAAACGCTCGTGTGTAGAGTGTCACTGCTTTCTTTTGTGTGTCAAGGCCTCTTGTAGGTTCAGCAGGAATAGGGACCACCACACTCAGCCACATCTTAATCATTGCTGGTCTATAGTTACATATTCTAACACCAAATGCTTCCCAAACAGGACCACTCAAGGTCCGTCTTTATGGTGGCGGTGTTTGGATGCACGGTGCCAGTTCACAAGGTACCCAGGCTGCAGGCTGCCGAGTCCTGTGTGGCCTCGCCTCTGCCTGTTCTTCTCGTCCGCTTCTCCTTTAACTCACTTTCATATTCTTTCCTTTAAACGTGCAGTTCCAACACCATTGCCCAAACTCCAGAGATTTTCATTTTGCTAATTTGGAAGACTGTTTGATTCACAGAACACTTTCAAACTTTCAGCAAAAAAAAAAAAAAAAAAAAAAAAAGGGGGGGTGCGCTGAGGGGCTTCTATGGATCCTTTCTTCTGGTAGTCTCACCATTGACCCCAGTCAATGGTACTTTTATTTCCTATGTATGCCCTACTGAAAGTTTGAAAACAAAGATCATCCTGTTACAGTCAGAGGTTGTAACATTTCAACCACCCTGCTCCCTGGTGGGCTGGCCGCACACTCTCCCGATCTACAGGAGTGTTGCCCTTACCTTCTGCCTCCGCCACAGACTCCAGACTTCACCTCCCACAGTCCTTCCACACAGACACAGCCTCACCCATCTCCCTTTCCACCCTGACCCCCAGAGGTCATGCTGAATCCACCTCCCCTGAAACCGCCCTGTAATTGATGCCTGTCACTTAGCCCCTGTGGCCATGGTAGCTCTTTCCCACTTCTGGGTCTTCTCTGACTCACAGGGGCTGCAACATCTGGAAACTAAATTTCCCAGAAACCCTGGCAAAGTTCCTGCTTGGGTTCTGCCAATGAAAAGCCTCGCGGGAGAGCTGGAGGTAGCCGAGGAGACAGACAGCCCATTGTTCTCAGCGGCAGGGTACAAGCGGCTGCAGCTGGTTTACAGGACTCAGGCAGACCGCCACCTTCACCACAGCCGCAAGCACACAGATCATCACTGACCCCCAATTCCTCTTCAGACTGCCTAAATTCTTCTTAACATTGCTATTGTTTTAAATTTCATAGGTCGTATTTGTAAGCTGTCCTGAATTCAAAACACGGATCTCACTGACCACTGTTCCGGGCCTTCTGCTCCGGCTGCAATCTGAAATGTCTGCCCCGGCTCCTGATTTGAATACTTCCTCCCCAGCAGGTGGCGCTGTTCTGAGAGGCTGTGGGACTTTCAGGAGGCTTAGCTGGGAGGAGCAATCAGTGGAGAGGGCCTTTTTGGCCTTTGTAGACAGCTCTTGTGGGCTGAAACCCCCTGAAACCATGAGCCCAATCTTCCCTGCAGTGCTTTCTGCCAGCTACTGTGGTCGGTGCACACCAGAAAGATTCGCGAGTCTGTAACTTCTCACACACAACTATCTCTGCTGGAAATGCTTGCAGTTCCTTCTCCTTTACCTAGTCGCCCGCATGGTGACTACGGAACAGGGTCAGGCCAAGCCCAAGTTTCAAGTGGCTGAGACACAAAGGACAACTTTTGTCCCCTTTGTAGCTCTCTGGAACTGTGGGATTCCGTCTCTACTGCCGTTCCTGGAGTTGGATTTTGAGTATTTTGCAAGAATTAAGTCCTAGTGGTGGATCGCAGCCCACTTGGCTGAGTCTGGGGCTCCTGTCTTGAGTTTTTCTGTCCTGTCATATCAGAACACTCAGCGTTCAGTCTTTGATCACTCTGCCCCCTGAAGCTGTGCTCTGAATTGGACAGATTGGAAGCAAAAAAGCTGCTCTTGACCCAACCTTGATACTCACTATGCCTGGAAACTTCTAGTTCTTTACTTACTTTTGGATCCAACCAATGTTGATCACTAAATTCTGATCCCATATTCTCAGGTGGCAAAGCATGATCTAAGTCTGCTGCCACACCCTGGATCCTGCCTCATAGTTCAGTCAGTTTTGACCTCTTCCCTTTTACTTCTAATCTGAACTTGACATCTGAACACATGCCTCTCCCTCTAGCTTGCATGGTTAAGGCTTTAAGCCACTACCATTTCAACTCCTTGAGGCATCTTCCCATTCTATTATTTCAACCCCAAGTCCTTGTAGCCCGCTCCCTGTTGTCACCGGGCCGCAAAGCTTATTTGTTGCGTTATTTAACACAGAAGCTTTATGCTAGTCAAAGCGATCAATGGTGGACCTTCGGATTCCTGACATTACCTGCCCTTTGTCTGTGACATACTGCATTGTGGTCACTTGTTTGACTCTCTCCTGACTCGCAGAATATCTAAGGGCTTATTTACTGCCCTGCTGAAGCTCATACTCTGTATTTCAGGGAATCCGGCCCTCTCACACCTACACTCTGTTTCATGTCCCGCTCAGAGCCCCTCTGTGATGCTGAAAGAGTCCTTTCTTTTCTCTGGCTCACTCTCTGCTTTTCCTCTCTGGAAAAATTTCATAACCACACGTGTATATCTAGGACTACAGACCCGTCTTTAAGAGGTAATTTATGGAAAACCAATCCATGTGCATTATGCCTGCCAATGTTATAAGTCCATGTAATCAGTTAATACCGGGATCTGTTTCAGGCAAAAAGCAGGGAGATCAGTCATTAGGATGCCTGGACAGAATTCACGTCCACATTCTAAGTGGACCACAGAAATCATAGCAAAATATTACAGCGGAGATTTTCCTTTTATACTGGCCTCTGCTCTTAATATCTGAGTGGAAATAATTTCTGCTAAAAGCAAGATATGGACGTGCTACCTATTCTTGTTGGAAACGTTCTTTAAGAGATTCCACCCACCTCTCACACTGTTCTGCAGGCTGAGTCATGCGTGCCATGAAGCCACAGAAGGCGAATTCTCGCACATTTACTTGTAGGTCTCCTGGACAGGTCGGCCTCCCCTCCTGCCATGCTCTGTCTTGTTACAATGATGTGCTCTTTCATTGCCACAATGGCCAAGTAACTCCACTCCATCTTCAGTGTCCGACTTCATCTTTTTTTTACCTCCTTCTCACTATCAAGACTCGCTTTAATCAGTTTCCAAAATCCAACTGCCTGCTCTCCAATGAGCGTTCCCATGACAACTCCCTTGCGTGATAGTACTGACTCCATCGCTCCCTTTCACCTCTCCTTTATGGCATGGAGCTCCGCTCTCCGTTTTAGACCCAAGCATTTCTGGTTCTGTGCCAGCTTCTTTGTTCTTCTGTCATGTTCACTTTGATCCCAGCCTCTCTGGGCTCAATTTTCATTTTTAGTTTCATTGTTAGATGATCCAGAGAGAATCAAAACCAACGCCATAGTTTTAAGTCCTCTGCTATCTCGGAGTATTAGGTCAGATCAAGAGTCTCCTGTCAAAACAAACAAATGAACGAACAAACAAATGAAAGAAACAAAGCCAGGCAGTGGTAGTACACACCTTTAATCCCAGCACTTGGGAGGCAGAGGCAAGAGGATGTCTGTGAGTTCCAGGAGAGCCAGAGCTACAAAAGAGAAACCCTGTCTCAGAAACAAACAAACAAACAAGCAAACAAGAGCCTCCTGTCTTACAAAAGCAATGGTCATACATTTTCTTGGCTGGACTAAACAAGGACTACACAAGAAGGAAAGAAAAACCACCTCTCCTTTCACGTGTATAAACATGGGCCATCTTTTGAAATAACTCCTCAACAACTGAAGACTCACTCAATCATTTATTTTTCATGTAACCGTTGAGTTTTTCAGGTACGTTTCTGTGATGGGGAACGTCTCCCAGTTACTCATCCATCAATGCAGAATGACTCTCTGCCAGAGTGACAAGCTGACCGCTCTGAGACGAGGCGGCAGAATGGGAAAACAGGGCACAGGTCACACTCAAACGTGAACTCCGGAGGGGCAGAAGACATAGGTTCTCTAGTGAGAATTGCAAAGATCTAGAGCCAAGGAAACCCAGAGTGTGGGAGGCGTGGGTGCTGATGATCAGGAGAGGAGAAGGTGAGCCACAGGGCTGACCGCAAGCAGCCATGATCCTGTCCTCATCCTTGGCAAGTGGTGTCTGCGTCTAGCGCATGTCACCAACCTCACAGAGATAGCAAACTCACAAAGCACCCTCATCCTCACCTTCTCTCTTCCTCCCCGCTTTCACGGCTACATAAAAATGATCCCTTCCTAGCCATTCCTGTGAGGTTCTGTCATTATCTAGGGTTAAGTAGGGAATGGCATTATCACTAGAAAGCAGACATGCATACGTGCTCTATGCGGAAGTGTTGTGGGTGTTTACTTTCAGATATGTATAAAATGTTTTATGCACTGTTAGGTGAGAGGCCAAGCTAGGCCTTGCTGTTCTGTACTGTTTGCAGGTGTTGGATTTCTGTGGTGGTTGTTTAATTGCCAGTGATCTGCATATCAATAGAACACCTGAGGAGTTCTGAAAGAATAAACACACCTGAGCGCAGGTGTTTTGGATTCCACTGGCCATATGACACTGGCCAGGATGGTGGTTCCCTCTGCTGAGGTCTGGAAGGGTTTAAGTCTATGAATATGCCTCCGTGTCTCTCTTGGTGAACCGCCACAGCAACATGCTACTACACAGAAGTATAGACATCTTTAAATCGTTCAACTATTTATTATATCTGTTCGTTCATGTGGTGATGTAGGTAGGCTCAGGTCTCGGCACGGTCTGAGTGTAAACGCTTCTGTTGCCTCTCATCGAGTCAGGTTCACTTAAATAAGTTGTTTAACCTTATGGAGACCATGCTTAGCCAAAAAAGAGAAATAAAAATACTGGCTTTCTATGGTCAAGGATATTATGAAATTAGGTTTAGAATGCACATGGAAAACTGATAAACAAAGTTAGACTTCAACAAACATTATCTTTAAAGTATATTGGTAAAAAACATGAAGACTTTTTAGACTTTTTGTCTGAACATGTTTCTGTCAATAATCATTCAACCCACAAATAATTATGGCATGACCAATAGGTGTCAAACAGTATAAAATGTAATACCAATTCTCTTTATAGATTTCATCTGGATATGTAACTTAGAGTTACTTTGTCATCAGATCATGGAAACAGTCAGCTCGTCCAGCGTGTGCTCTTGTTGGCAGGTTTGTTATGCTACAGCTTCTTACTGTACTTGGAAAACCGGCCGTGACTCATCTTACGTCCCGAGTCTCCCGAGAGTACTCCGTCCCATTCAGCTCATGTAATCAACATTTATGGGCTGCTTTTGTGTCCCAAGGGTTGTGTGCTGTGTGAGATGGAGAGGAGGGGGTGACCAAGAAAGAACGGGGTACTCGCTCTCTCTCTTGGAACAGCCAACATGGCTGAGAGCCAAAGCGGTGGCCAGATGACTAAGGGACAAGAAAGTGAATTCAGAGAGGAAGTGACGTCAGAAACCATGGAAACAGAGGCATGCTCTGACTGGGGAGACCAGTATAGTGGAGGAGGTAGTATCGCACCCAGCCTTGAAGAATGAAGGCTCTGGGGTGGGAAGTCGGGATTCTATTCTACTGGCAAGCAAAGTAAACACTGTCATATTCACGGAGACAATGAATTTGACTAAGCTCGCAGCTTCGGAAGTATCGCGGGAGCCTACTAAAAATGCACCGTCTCAGATCTCTACCCAGACTGTTTGAAAATGAATCTGCCCAAGAAACTATACCTCACCAAGAAACTGACATAACTCGTCACCTGGAATTTTAAAAAATCAACTTTATTTCCTATCAAAAAAGTTCCCCTATGAGTTATCCAGTAGAGTCAGCCCT
Source organism: Cricetomys ansorgei (assembly GCA_026225945.1). Taxonomy (NCBI): domain Eukaryota; kingdom Metazoa; phylum Chordata; class Mammalia; order Rodentia; family Nesomyidae; genus Cricetomys; species Cricetomys ansorgei. The sequence goes on from JAMJFZ010002509.1 coordinate 661,876, forward strand.
GGAACCTGACACACACACACGGACTGAGCATGTACGGATGGCTGAGGGGGAGATCCGACTCTATTTCACCTTTACAAAGCTAGGTGTGGTGGCACGTGCCGCCATCTCAGCACCCAGGAGGCAGAGGAAGAACAATTTCTGTGAACTTGAGGCAAACTCCAGGCCAGCCAGAGCTACATATTGAGACCTCATGTCCCCTCGACGAAAAAAAAAATGTATAAATCTTTAATAAAAAGAAACAACCAAAACGAACTGCCCACAAATGGCCCAGCTGTACCACCCCTGATGATTTACCTGAAGATTCCACGTCAGCGTATCAGAGACGCAGACGCATTGATGTTCAAACATCGCTACTCACAATGGCTAAGTGAACCAGGCCGGGTGCCGGCAGAGGAGCGGACAAGGAGAATGCGTCCGGTACATGAAACGAAGCAGAAAGAACAGTGCCACACCATTTGCAGGAAAGTGGACACAACTGGAGATAATCCTATTGTCAGTCTCAGAAAGACACTATTTCCTGTTTTCTTGAACTAGGGGTCCTAGACTTTATAGATATATAAACTCACATTTATACAGGTGACATGGAGGTAGACGAAAGCTGTCCAGGGGCAGGGGCAAGTGGGAGGGGAAGGACTTAAAAAGAGAGGATGGCAAAGCATCGGGACAATATTCCCAAAGTACGTTACATTCTTGAGTACGAATGCTATTATATAATCCAGTATAATAATGTTTTTAAAGTCTTAAAAAATCACCTCTAGCTGTCTCCCATCTGTGGTGCTACTGAGCCAATCATGTTAATAACCTAATCCTTTCAGCAGCACATGGTACGCTTAGAAAGGCTTGCTGGAGGAATTCAAGCAGAACCCACGGTGTCATTTGGAAAGTCCTGACTCCGATTCAAGGTAGTGGATACTTCAGGAGGTTCTGGAAGCTCTGTGGAATTGCTGGATGTGTTTGCAGCTTTTTCTTGTTCCGGGTTCTCAACTGCCTTAGAGAGCTTGCTAGAACTTGCTAGAACACAGTTGGGGGCCTCTGACTCCCAAGCTCCCCATTTTTAGTTTAAGTGGGGCCCAAGAGTTTGGGTTTTAGAAGAATCCCAGGGGAGGCTGATGCTGTTGGACTAAAGGCCACATTTTTTTTTCTTTGAAACAATTCAGATCTGAGCCCTAAGATGGGGCCCTATTATATTCTTTCTGGAGAAAAGAGACCAAGTTAACCGCTAAATCGGAACCGGGAGAGAAAAGTGGGAAGGGAAAGGAAATGAAAGGGAGGGGAGGGGAGGGGAGGAGGAAGAAGGAGGGGAGAGCAAGGAAGTAGTTTGTATTTCACAGTACTACTTCTGAGCTCTTCACACCCGCGATCACTCCAGGACCCTGAGCAGCCGGAGCCCCGTGTTCTAGCCCAGAAGCACGGGGCTTAGGAAACAGGTGTTTTAGCTCCCAAGGTGACAGCCTGCACCAGACCTGCTCGCCTGGCTGCACACATCCTCTTCAGCTGGCCAGGTTGACGCTTGAGGACATGAACTTCAAGTGGCTCCTAGCGGATGCCGTGCTGCCGGCCTGGGTTCTTTACTTTGAGTAGCAAGTTCCAGAAAGTACTCTTCCTCCCTCCCTCCTTCCCTTCCTCCCTTCAGCCTTCCTTCCCCTTCTTCCTTCCCCTCTCTCCTTCTTCATCATACTTTTCTCCAAATTTCCCTTGAGTTCTGACTTTAGTATCTCAATGCATTTGCAATAAGAACCATCCTAGAGAGCTGCTGAGCTAACCCAGAAAGTGGTCCCAGGCAGGCGCAGCTTCTAGCCTAGGCAAGCAGGTACCACCTCATGGTCTGTCCAGGCTGCCTGATGCGCCTTCTCAGCTCTCCTTACACGTTCTTCTGAGCTTTGCTTGCACAGAGTTCAGCAACTTGATTTTCTTTTTCTTGTCACAAATTTCCCTTTATGATAAACAGAATTCCCAAGGAGAGAGTAAAAAGCTTTCTGTAGCATCCATTAATCATAAAGGAGCCCGAAAGCTGGGGATAGCACAAAAGAGAAGGGGACCTAGAAACCGAGTGGAAAATGCTCATTTGAAGTGAGCTTACCACTCACAGGCCCCAGGGCAGCGTCCAAACCCCTGCCAGTTCCTTTAAAGGCCTCCTCCGTGTTCTCTGTCCAGTGTGAGGACACCAAGGGAGGTGGGGGAGCGAAGGCCATCTTCCCTCTCTTTCTTCCATGAATTCTGGCAGTGTCTGGGAGTGCTCTTGGCTAGAAAAACTATCCTTGGAGGAGTTAAAAACAGAAAACGCTTCAAGGTTGTGAAGCAAATCTCTTGTCTCACAGCCTTGAGGAGATCAACCCTGGGACATCCAAACTATTTCAATTAAAGGGAGATGTCGGAGCAAGGCTGAACTGCGCTGTTACTGGAACAAAGGAAGAAGACAGTAATTGTTTTGCCAAGCTGTGTTTATCTGAAAGAAGCCTCTAGAAGACTTTTTGTGTCCTAATCTCTTCGTGGACTATCCAAGAGGGGAGCCTATCACTTAGCTGATTCTGTGTGGCTGGGGGTGTTTTCAAACGGGCTCCAGAAAAGACTTCCAAAGGGACGCATTCAAGGCTACAGGAATCCAGGCCAAGTGTGGTACTTTGTGATATTCACAAATTTGGGTCACTCTCTCAATTAGTTCAGCTCCTCATCTGTGTGAATACAGAAACAAAAGCTACTTGGAGCCCTTGTGGGTGCCAGAGCGTCTCAAAATACCCTCCTAAAGAGACAGCCCTGTAAATTCAAAACAGACTACCAAAATAAACTCAGCAGGGCAGCACTCCGGGAGCACCGAGCGGCCCCAGCTGCCAGTTCTAGGTATTTGAAATGTCTCTGCCCTTGATGTCTGCAACTGTCCCTTCTCTGAGCCTGAGGATCCCAGGAGAAATCCACCATTCTGAAATATCGCTGGATCGCTCCCCTCCGGACACAATCATTCACCAGCCCTACCCACTCCCTGGTGAGCACAGGCCAGGGCTCTCCTGCTGGGGGTGGAGGGTAGGAATCCTGTGTATTCAGTAGTTCGCAGCACAAGATAACGGGAAGGCTGACCTTCTGAAGCCTGAAGCTGGATCCTTGCTTGAGTCGGAGGCAGTGGATAAGACCAGTTCTGTCAGAACTAAATCCAAATACAGTCCGGTTCATCTCTGTTGGTTCTGCTGCCAGAGGAACTTTCATGTTTGGGAACATGAGCAAGGCTCATACGCTGTGCTTCGAAGTGGGTGTTCTGTTTGTTTTTTCTTTTCTTCTTTTTAAGGAGCTAATTCGGTTGTGCAATACCGTCAAGAGAAGCCACTTGTAAATTATATTTAGGTATGTGTGTTCCTCTGCTTCTGATGGTGACTCATACGCATCTTCACGCCATTACGTAACTGTGTACTTATGAGAAGGGCTCCAAGTCTCAGTCCCACAAGAAAGACCCCTGCCATCTGTGGTCCCCCAGAGGGCCTGTGCTTCTCCTCCAACTGTCCTGGCCTTTCTGTGGAGAAAAAAGTGACCAGCTTGTTCTCAATTGCCCATGCAGGCCAAAGTTCTCTGTTCAAGACCCTAACAGGCCTCAGGGACAGGGTGTGACCAACACCGAGTTCTGCTGGACTGAGTCTGGTCATGCCTTCTGCTTCTGCAGAGAAATCTGTAAGACTCTATCCCCAGAGGCAGGAAGTCCGCCCTGACCCAAAGCGAAGCCCTCTCTTCTGATAGAGTATTTCCCACCAGCGTGAGAGTTTTCCAGGCCAACAGAAGCCAGTGTGGCAGGGGAATGGTTTCTGGTTCTCCTACACCATCGCAATGACCATGAAGCCAGCCACGGCTTCGTGTGAGAGAGAAAAACACAAGCTTTGGAGCTAAACACGGTTCAGGCGATGCTACTGACTCATTTCGTTTCTAGGGAGTAAAATGTTTAGTTTTTTCTCAACTGCAGCTTTCTTGTCATTGAAGCAGAGATCGTGAGTCTGAGCATAAAATTCTGGTTTGTGTTCCCATAGCACGGGGCCATCACTAATGTGCTGTTACCCAGGAGGGCGCAGGGAGACAGCAGCGGTGCAGCTCATTAAAAAAAAAACAAGACTAGAAGAGAGAGTTTTCATATTCTCATCATGAAGAAGTGATAAATGTTTGAAATGATATTTTAACCTGAATTTAACGTTATGCAATAAATTATATGCAGGCCTCGGAACATTACAGAGTATCCCACCAGTGTGTGCTTTTTAAAAATGTCTTTATGTAACCATTAAACATACATTTCACTTTTCCAAAGCCCACCAAGTTCCAAGTACTTCTCCTAGCTGTCGACACAAGACAGTGCCCCTAGCTTTGAGCGGGCCTGTGCTGTCCGAAGAACTGCCCCGCCTTCCCTGGCCTCCTGCCTTGTTGTGGCTTTGGTCATTACTCTCTGTAAACTCATTAAAGGAAGTGACTTCCAAAACAATCAGTTCCCATGGTTTCATATCATAGAATTTCACTTATCATTCTCCAAAACTTGATGAAATGGAGAATGGCATTCTGCCCTACATAGACATTTGTGGACCCAAGAATTCTGCCAGCATCAGCACATCCCTCCCAATAGGATTGGGAAGGACACATGTCCAAGAGTCCGTATTCAGTTGGGGAAAACTAGTCTCATGGCCGCAGTCCTTTCGTAAGAGGACCCGGGAAATGAAAGGGCAATACGTCTCAGCCATGAGTCTGACTAGAAAGAATTCTCCCAACGTGCTAATCTCTTCAGACTTCTGAAGCACATGCTGGACATCCAGAATACAGAGTTAGTGAAGGTACAGTCCTTATTCGCTTGTCTTAAAGACAGATAAACTATAAACCTTACCGTACTGCTCTTCCATGGCTTGGAATAGTAAGCTCACTGTATACTGGTGTACACACCTGTGAATTCAGAATATGTATCTTGCAGGGCAGAGGATCAGAGTTAAAGTGGAGAGGACTCCAGGAGCAGAACCCCACACAAACTTCTGTGCCCAGCATGAGGCCCGGAGAATTGGAATGACTTCTTCAAATTCTTTTAGCTAAACTGTACCAGGTTAATTCTTAATTTTTCCATCTTCCAGTCCCAAATGCCCCCAGCACATCGAGAATATTGGTGACTGTGCAACATACAAGGATTTATGAGCTCTGCCTGTTTTAAGCGTGTGGTTAACTGAGTGGAATTTACCAGCATGGAGCTATTTGTAGGTAACAGAGCTAGCATTCACCATTGTAGCCTCAGAATATACAGGCTTCATTGCTTCGCTGGGAAATTACCTTGCCTCTTCGAAATGGAGCCTTTGTGTGTGCTGGGGATACTCCCTGTATTCCGTGTCATCTCTGCTCTTAAGCCCCAAACCATCCACTTCACCTACTCCCTCTCAGGTTTAATTTGTCCTGGTTGAAGTCTGATGATATTTAGACATTTGAACAACACTTTGTTTGAACGTGCAAGCTTCTCTCTGCCATGTACACAAAGCTACTGACTGTGTTTGTAAGCTGAGTTTAAAACTTTATTGGGACCTCTCCCAAAGAACTCAAGGTACTGCCAGCACGATCTGTCAGCACTGATGAAGACAGCATTGGCAGTACCTGTGAAAGATGTAGGGTGCTGTGGAGATCTGAAAGCGAGTGGTCATCTGCAACGCTGGGACTGGGCTATTCCCAGCATCCCGAATCTCCACTCTAGAAACGTAGGAGAGACATGCTACCAGGATCTTAAGGAGAGCTGTGTCCAGGTCTTTCCTTCCCAGGCTCCAAACAAGAGCTGTGTAGTGAATCCCATTTCTTGTAGCAAAACATCTGTCAATGAGACCTTGAAGAAGCATCTATGCTTCTGAAATAAAGGATGTGTATACACCCTGCATCTGAGATGCTCACCTGCTCACAGTGTGGTCTATACTGGACCATGGCATAGAGCAACAGAATTTCCAGACGAGACCAGGTTGGGGCCCGTTGGAACAACCTCCACATACACACTGAGAGAGAGAGAGAGAGAGAGAGAGAGAGAGAGAGAGAGAGAGAGAGAGAGAGAGAGAGATGTACACATGCATACATGCCCCAGAGTAGCCCAGAAATAACAAGAAAAGCTAGAAACACAGCAACTTCCTGTGCTGTTGCCACGTGCCTGAACTGGAATTTCCCAGTCTCGGCTCTCTGCTCTCTGAAACTGTGTTCAGCCAATCAATTGGAAGACAGGGTGCTGGCTGGGAAGCTAATTTCCTAATATATAAATAAAATGGAGATTTCCTGCCCGTCTAGATGGGGATATTTTAGCTACCAGTAAGCTCTTACCTACAGTTTCCCAGAAAACTAGTAAGACACCGATTTATCTTCCGTAGACATATTTTAGATTGTGCTGAAGTTTCCAAGTTTCTCCTCAGTTGACAAAAAATAAAATTCATTCCTTGTGGCTGGATTCAAGCCCATTGAAATTTTTATCAAGAACAAAAATACCTTGGGTGTATATCAAAAAGCAGTTGGAAAGAATGATCTGTATTTTTCTGTACTACCACCATCAGCAAATGGCACCACAGTAAGCTTGCTCACATTGTTTTCTTAGGTGTGGGTAGCTAGAAGGGCACAATTTATTTTGGCTTAAGAAGCCAGTCCCTTCCGAACAAAACTCTAAATGTAGGGTCTATTCTGTGGTCTCGTCTTTTCGCTTGCAGGTGTTGACGACGTCACCGAAGTCTTTATTCTGTCAGATATTCAGTAAAGACCAATCTGTAACTGACAATATGTGGGCTATTGTATCGGAGACTAAGAACTCAAAGGTGCATAAAGCATGCCTATTATAACCAAAGAATGTATCTTAATGTCTATAGATGTGAAAATAGCCGAACCGGGAAGATGAAGATCATTAGCAACGGCCTCTGTCACCCCTCTATTGAACACCCAGCAAGGGGGTCGAATGCATGGTTCTCTTTGTGACTGACAGCTCTTAGGGAACAGTTTGGACTCTATTCTGGCTGTGTGTAATATGGCTGTTCTGGAGGAGGTCAGCAAAGGGCTTGGAGGATGAGACATCTGGGTGAGCCTAATGTGACAACAAGGTAGACAAAATGCAGGTGATCACAGGGAGTAACCAGGCAGGAGCAACAGCAGAGGCCAGGTAAGTCACATTGGAATGCAGAAATGCCGAGGAAGTTGGGGAAATGGAGCCTCAGAAGGATTCAGAAGCTGGGTGAGAAGTAACTTCCCATCCACATAGAAGAATTTTAGATGTATCCCACTAGAGACTCGAGCTTCTGAGGGTCTTGAATGTAGCAATGATTTGTAATTTTGAAAGTTACTTTGGAGTCAGTGTGGAAAGCTGAGGAGGGAAGAGCGGGAGATGGTCAGGGTAGTCAGCCATCCATTCAGGGAGCCCAATGGAGACCTGAGAGAAAGCTGAGTTCCACGGAAGAGGCAAACACTCATGAAACATCTCAGACATGAAACTAATAGACCAATATAGAAGATAAATAAGAAGATTGCTTGTATTCAAAACCTTGTGGGTGAATGTCATTTAACCAAGACAGAGAACACAGAAGGAAGGTGCCTTGGGGTTTGAACAGTGAGTTTAGTCTCAGGATGTGTTGAGTCGGGAATCAGGATCACCAGGAAGGCTACAGAGAGATATTTGAAGCTAAGGAGACAAATTTGGACCACCAAAAAAGCAATTTCAAATGAGTGTTTCAGACATGATGGAAAAGAGTCCCAGGTTTCTTACTTCTCCCCTTCTCTTCACTCTGTAATGACCTCTGATGAGCTCACCTTACAATTTAACTTGTTCAAAGCTGCCACTGGGAACCTATTTGGTCTTGGCTGTCAGACTGAATTACCACTTACGTGGCTCTCCACTTGATTATGGCAACTCCAAGCTCCTGTCTCAGGCTTCTATCTCTGTTTCTGATTGCTTCTAGTTGAAGAATTGAATAGACTTCGCCTGGGCTCTGGTCTTCCATAGCACAGTAAAAGGAGAAGAAAGGACTCTCTGCTCTCCAACTTCCAGCCATGTAGGCCTATGAAAGTTATTAGATCAGGCTAGTCCTCAATTTGCTTATCTTCTAAGCAACTGTGATTAATAATAATAATAATAATAATAATAATAATAATAATAATAATAAACAATAAACAACCACAAACATAATCAGCTTTGAAGTTTAAGTGAGATGAACGTATTCAACACGTCCCATCAGTAAATGCTCAGCGAATATTCAGTCTATTGACATTAATTCTCCAGATCAGAATTTGGAAGAAAACTCAGAAAGTCTTGGCCAATTATGCCAAATTGAAAAGGAATGACCTGGGCCCCAGAGAATGGGAACAGCTTTACCTAAGTCACATAGCCAGTTAGTGACCCTGTGTGAGCGTTCCTCCTCCTCCACTCCCCCACGCTGTCTGGGAGAGTCTCTGGATCCCCGCACACCACCATAGCTCTACAGGGCATCTGGTGGGAGACTGTCGTGTGAGAGCTGTTAGTCATCAATCACTGCATAGCAAACTGCCACCAACTGAGAGGCTTAAAGCACTGTTCTGTTATCTCACAGTTTCTCTGAGTCCTGTATCATCTTCCTGCAACTTAGCTGTGCCTGTGGCTTCAGGACCCATGGGCTGAATCAAGGAACTTTCTCACCACGCAAAGCTCCCATCCAGATGTACACTGTTGAAGGAACCATTTTACTCATGTGTTGGGACCAAGGGGCCGTTTTTCTTGCTGGCTGTCAGCAGGAAACCAGCCTTAGGAACCGGAGGTCACTCCTGGTCAGTGTGACCCACCCTCACACTGCACATCCACGGCATGGTACCTGACTTCTTCAAAAGCAGCCAAGAGCGTCCCTACCTGTGAGCGAGCAAGCATGTTTATGTAGTGTCTGGAAAGAAGTATAACAGTGGCATCTCACCACTCATGATAAATCCTGCGAGTTCAAAGCAACTCCAGTTCCCACCTGTCCTTGAGAGAAGGCATCGCTCAGGACACAACACCAGCGGGCAGGGAGATCAGAGATGTCGGGGAAGTCTGCCCACTGCAAATGGCACTATGATCTCAGTGCGAGTACTCACAGAACATAACTCGGTCAGTCCATATATAACCACAACCCTGCACTCTGCCTGCTCTTGGGAAAGCTGGATCCAGAAGGCTCTGAATTCCCTGTGCCTGCTGACGCACTCAGGAAACCCTGTCTAGCCAACAATGACATACTGACACACCAAAAGACACATGCATATGCGGATACCTGAAAGATCTGTATGTCTGTGCATGTGAGAATATGTGCCTATGTGTATCAGTGTATATGTGAGTATACATGAGAGGAAATGTATGTGTGTGTGTGTGTGTATATGTGTATGTATGTATGTGTGTATGTATATGTGTGTGTGTATGTATGTGTGTATGTGTGTGTATGTGTGTGTATGTATATGTGTGTATGTATATATGTGTGTGTATGTATGTGTGTATGTGTGTGTGTATGTGTGTATATGTGTATGTATGTATGTGTGTGTATGTATATATGTGTGTGTGTATGTGTGTGTATGTGTGTGTGTGTGTGTGTGTATGTGTGTGTATGTATATATGTGTGTGTGTATGTGTGTGTATGTGTGTGTGTGTGTGTGTGTGTGTGTGTGTATGTATGTCGGGAGTTCATCAAGTGTCATTGCCTGACATTTTGGCAATTTCCAGCGTGGTTTTCCTGAGTTGTTGGTACACTCTGTGACATGAGTCATGCTGCCTCTTTATTAAAAATCCATCTTCTCCAGCTGAGGCAAACCAAATATTTACCCACATGTAACTCTGGCCTTGGCCTTGGCAAATGTCTGTGCCTTCTCCACGGAGCTCTCCAGCACACTGGGGATGTCCACATAGGGAAAATAATTCTTTCCTAAGTTCCTCCAGAGTCTGGAAGTCCCCTCCTCCCTCCCTGCCCACCGCCATCTGAAGAGCCTCCTCTTCATCATGCTGCTTCGGAGATACACTACAGTCCCTCGGGCTTAAGCCTGTGCATCCCACTTCGGGAGCTAAGATCTATCCAGCTGTCGCCCATGTACATATCCATGGTAGCCGATCCATGGAGCTGTCTCTATTTTTATTCCCCACTGCTGCTCGATCAATTGTTGCACCTGAACAAAGCCAGCAGCACTGTTCTGCAGTGTGCCTCTAGCACTCTCCACCGCCTCTGCAGTCCTCCGTTACACCAGCCACAAAGAGCTCAGCTGCTTCCAAAGTCCTCACTCACTGCTCCCCTGACGACCTGGGCGTGTTGTTCCAATGGCCCAGCTTTGACCTCTCCTGGTATTTACAGGTGGAAGTTCCCACCTTAGGCAGTTTATCCTGTTCTTTGTTATGTCTATGCAATTTTTTCATTGCATAGGTGTGTCTCATCTCATTAGTGAAATTATAGATCTCTTAAAGGTAGCATTAACATTTAACCCCCCCTCCTCGCCCCTTTCTTTCTTTTTCTGTCTCTTCTCCTTTTTCTTCTGCTGATGTTTAGCATCTGGGGCTTGGGGTTGGTAAGTTTATCTTTAAGCCTCAGAACGTTTGCTCCTACTTGAGGGAAGATGCCTCACAGACATCCAACAAGAGCACACACCTCAAAATTAACCAGCAGGCTGAGTCCGGGCCGACACTGTGCCCCCCCCACTCAGAT